>CM077079.1:226756084-227004224 GCA_039513925.1 Platanthera zijinensis
ACTGGGATCGGCAATGACTTCAGGAAACCTCCAGGCTTATAGCATTCAGTTATCACTAAGGCACAAGTCTGACATTTTTCCACGTAACGGGATATGTCTTTCATCATACACGGCTACCAGAACATCTTCTCCATGTCCTTGTACATCTTTGTGCTCCCTGGGTGAATTGAGTACTTTGTGGATTGTGCCCCATACATCAATTCCTCACATAAATTACCCACATTTGGGACGCACAAACAACCATCTTTTCGCAAAAGGCTATCATCCAAGGAGAACTCTGAATTTAACCTATCTGTTATATAGCGCTTTAGACATTCCTCGAGTTTTGTTGCCCGTCAAACCTTGTTCGCAAGGTCATATTGTACCTCTGTCCAGTTCAGGCACGCATTTATAGTGGTATTCTTATCAACATAAGAAATATCTAAGTTCTCCAACTCCTGGAGTAGACGCTCATCATTCATCTGCAATCAATTAACCCTTGCTGGAGTCCTACAACTCAAGGCATCTGCGACCGCATTTCCCTTCTCGGGAGTGTAATGAATCGCGAAGGTGGATTCCCTGAGGAATGCAATCCACATTTGTTGTCGTATATTTAGATCTTTTTGCTCCAATCAATACTTAAGGATCTTATGGTCCGTGAAGATGTCAACTTTCACGCCATATAAGTAGTGACGCCACAGTTTAACTGCAAATATCACAGCCGCCAACTCCAAATTATGGACTGGACAATTCCGCTCATGCACTTTCAACTGGTGTGAGCCATAAGCTATCACTTTTCCAAACTGAAAAGGGTATGCATCCAAAGCCGCTCCCTGATGCATCACTATACATCACTCACTAGCCGTCCATACCATATGGAGAACTTACGATATGCGTCGTGGTCAAATGACTCGTTAACTCTTCAAAAGTTTGTGCTCACTCCTACATCCAAATGAACTTCTAATCTTTCCTCATCAGTATGGTGAGAGGTAAAGCTATCCGCGAAAAGTAGACAGAAAGTCTAAGGACACTCCTGACTTCAGCTATAGTGGACACACATGCCACTTTCATATCACAATTATCTTCATCAGATCCACTGCAATACCCTTTCCATTAACCATATGGCCAAGAAAAGCCACTAATGACGGCCAGAACTCGCACTTTGAGCACTTGGCATAGAGTTTATTTCTTCTCGTGATAACCATTCTCAGGTGATTTGCATGATCTTCTTAAGATTTAAAGTACACTAATATGTCTTCAATAAAGACGATCACAAATAAATCCAAGCACTCCCGAAAAATCTGATGCATTAGTCCATGAATACCGATGGCGCATTCATTAGCCCAAATGGAATTTCAATGAACTCGTAATGACCATAGCATGTTCAAAACGCTGTCTTGGTAATGTCACATTCTCAAATTCTCAACCTATAAGAGTCAGACTTCAAATCCAGCTTTGAGTATACCGTTGATCCCACTAACTGATCAAACAAGTCATCAATCCGTGAAATCAGATACTTGTTCTTCTCCGTCAACTTATTCAGCTCTCGATAATCAATGCATAGATGCAAACTTCCATCATTTTTCTTCACAAAGAGGACCGGTGCCCTCCAAGATGACATACTAAGACATCCTTGCGCTAGCAATTCTTATAGTTGAACTTTTAGTTCTGTCATTTCTGTATGCGATACTCGGTATGATGAGCATGCCACAGGTTTCGCACCTGGTACCACCTCAAAAGCGAAGTCAATCTTTCGTTGGGGCACACCCCATGGAAATTGTTAGGAAACACATCTGCATAAGCCGACACAATAGGAACGTCATTAAAGTGAGCTTGGCTCAACGGTCTCTAATTGCATGAAGAATCACTTCATGCCTTACAAAACAAATTTGACTACTTGGAGAGCTGACCTCAATATCTTGCTCAATCCTTACGTACAAGCGAACTTAGTCTCTCGTTAGGTGGTCTTTTCCAGTGTGACTTCCTACGGGTTGCAATCCACACCAGTATGCTGCTCCCCAAGCTAGTCCATACCCAAGATCACATCAAACATAACTATTGTCAGCACATATGCTTTCAAACTAACGACATGACTTCATAACCGTATGCATATATGAACCCCTCTTCCCGCGTTCACCTTTTATTCTTAAGGCAACGTCATTCCAACCGCATATATGATACAATCAAACAAAAGCACAATAGGAATATATTATGCCCAATCAAAATACTTCTTGCTTAGTATAGATGAACCACAGGTTCATATACACAACATGCATTCTATACATTATGACATGTCCAGTACACTAGTACGGTTATTTATTTACATACACTTGAAACTCCACTTCAGTTGGCTATCATCGAAGGAGCACTTTGACACTCGCGGGCCATATGTCGTGGCTTGCCACATGTGTAACAAATCAGTGGACCTTTCCCAGAAGTTGCTCCAAACATAAGAGCAGAAGGAGTCAATGTAGAATCTTTTGATTTCTTGTTCCATCATCGATGCCCAGACTTAACCTTCTTGGTCCTTAGTGCACCACCATTACAATCTTGGGTAATATGTCCTAACTTGCCATAGGAAAAGCAAACATATAGACCACACCTTTTCTTTGTTCCTATGATAGTAAGAGATGTTGACTCCATCAAGCTAAACTTCTTCTTCCACTTGTAAGACTTTAATTTTGAGAAGTTTGGCACGTTAAACTCTTACTTTAACCTGAATTTCTTCAAGTCCATTTCCAAAGACCTAGCGGTCATCACCAAAGCATGGAATCCAATTAACTTTGGACCCACCAACAGACGTCATAGTTCATCGTGTAGACCGTCATAAAATCTGTTGATCTTAATTTCCTCAGTTTCAAACAGAAACTTTGTATGTTGTCTCAATAGAACAAAGGCATGCAAGTAATCTTCAACCGAGTCCATTCTTTGCAGCAAACACATGTTCAACAGCAGAGACAATGCTCTTGTCCTTGCAATCTGCTCGCATAGACCAACCGGCATTGATGCCACCAGATGGACAAGGGGCTGTACTTGCCTTTCAGGTTGGACCTTGATTATAGAAAATACCACATCAGTTATCAACTGAACCATCTCTTTAAAGGGAGGAGGTATGGGCACCTCAACTAGTGCCGCACTCTCAACAGAATGTTGTGGCTTAGACTACCCCGCACAACTTCTAGTCACCATTAAGTGTAAAATACACAATTAAGCAACTACCAATATTGCAAAAAGCAATAATAGGAACATGCAAGTTCCTCAAATAGTGTATTTTTCATTCATAAGTGGACATTCTTGAGTTCAGTTTATGTTATGACAGTAAGCACAAACACGTGCTCGACACCCCTCAAAAAAATTCGACCATGAATTTGGAGGAGGAAGATCAAGATAAGCTGATACCAAATTATAACACCTCCGTCTGTCACATGAAATATAATAGAGGGTCCAGTCGGAGCCCCACACCATATTTCAGAAACAAGCAGTGGAGTTACATGTGAATATCAAAAACTATACGAATCCTAACTCTGAGAATTCTAGCGGAAGCTTCAAGGGTTAAATTTTGAACTCAAGTACAACAGCAATGTCAGTTATATAAACACTGGAATGTTTATTACAAAAATACACAAAATTTACTATCGCCCAGCGATAGTCGTTGTTGCCCAGGTACAGTCAACCGTAACTTAAACTGTTCTAGCCTTACGGCCTTACAACTGTTATCTTTACAGAAAGTGTATTCATACATCGGCACGCAGGTCGGCCACACATGAAATAGTAAAAGTTTGTCTTCACTTGGCCTTCGAGGGTCGGCATAGCAACAAGGGTTTCAGCTCGCTATTCTTGCTCAGCTCTCCAGCACCTACACAGGGATAATCCACCACAAGGGCGGTAAATAAGGCAACGGTCAGCAATTAGCTGACCAATTTATAACAACCCTACCCCTTTCCTAGGGCATAGGTATTCCCTCCATGCAGGAATAGCATTCATATATCCAGATATATCATAATAAGATACAACCTAAGTACCATTCAACATATCACAAACGTTTGCCTCAATAGCCAAACGCTCCGTGCACTCAGGGCATATTTTCAGTGTGCAAGTTTCCCGGATTACACCACCGTTCAAAGGTTCAAGACTTGACAGTCAACTTTGAGCATTTTTAGTCTTTCCGGCTTATAGCCTAAGACTCCCTCTCTCTCTCTATTCCACCAGTAACTCCCATGTACTTTAGGTCTGTTTAACTAATCGACATCGAGCAGGTACAGATCAGCCTTTTCCCATTGCTTAAATCGTCTTGCCCCCGCCAAAAGTCACACTCTCAGGCTGGTCGACATAACGCGGGTCGGCCTCCCCTTTCCCGTATCTTAAATCATAACTAAAGTTATATATAATGGCTCGCATGGACTTGAGGAGCTCGTAGCTCACAGATTAGCCTCACGGTCTCCCAGAGACTGGCTTCACAATCAAAAGGTTATCCGGTAGTTATTGTCAGCTCTCGTCGCAATCGCTTGGAAGGACAACCAGAAGTTCTATTTTTGTGCCCAGACTCAACCCAAAACCCTGCAGCTTCCTGTAGTGTCAGAACACTGGTCTTTTATAGAACAAATAGCTCACCAAAAGCTATCGCCATCGGCGATACTCATTGTCGCTCGGTGATATCTAATAGTTCCCACAACCATGGAATTTATTGGGTATTTTCCTGGAGCACACCTCCAGTACTTCATGTTACTCCACTATACAGGTACAATCTACAGACCCCGTAAACTATTTGTTTATAGTCGGAGTCTTATCCGACACGTAAAATAAATATCACCAATCCAGACCAACCTATCTAGATGGGCTTCACACAGCATGCCTATTCCATACTACATATTTCTGAATCTATATGCAAGATAAACAGGGGATTTCATGAATCAACCCAAATGAATTCCCTTTTATTTTCAACCTTTTGGTGGGGGATTCCATACATATGCCAAAAGAAGGACTTCACTTGTCAAGCAGGAAGATTGTTACCCTTGTAGTCCATTTTGGAGCCATGAAAGAGCTTTTCTGTCCGGTTGGAAAGGAGCACTGCACTTTCCTCATCATGGACCAAGCCTAGGATCTTGCTTCCGACTACTGGATCTACTTCACCTAGCTATTCAAGCTCAGTTACAGCCCTTTGCTCCAACCCTTAGCACTTTATCTCAAGAACTTGGATGAAAGAAGGAGAGAGAGTGAGAAGAAGAGAATGACTTCTCTTGTCTCCACTCCCTTGCTTAAGTGGTGTCGGCTTGTACACAAACCATAGGATCCTCTCTACAATAGGAATGAATGGATGCAATCTAAGTTGACAAGTCAATTAAATTGATATCGCCGCGCGATATCGGTTGTCGCCTAGTGATAGCTCAAGTTGCCGCTTTGACGCCAGTCAACCACCGCTCATCGGTCGCTTACCGGTCATCCGACATGTATCTAACGTTATGTGGCACTATCTGTTGGCGATATCCACTGTCGCCATTCTGATATCTCAGTCAAAACTTTACGGTGTGGAGTGCGTTGAGTTCACTTAACTCTTTAAGGCGACGAGAGCGTTGAGAGCTGGGGCTATCGCCATACAATACCTACTATCGCCGCGTGATAATCTCTTACTCAATGATTCGTCGAAAGGTGTCGAGTGTGTTGAGCTTACTTAACGCTTCATAGCATCGAGTGCCATCGCTATCGTCTTTGGCGATATTCACTATCGCCCGGCGATAGCCACCAAAATTATGTTTACCATTTTTGGGGTGTTACACTATGGGGCGTACCCCTTCAGGTGGTTCCACCAAGGTCCAAACATGGTTTGCATACATGGAGTCCATTTTAGATTTTATGGCCTCAAGCCACTTCTCGGAGTCTGGTCCACACAGCCTCTTGGTAGATTGCAGGCTCATCATCATGATCCATAAATAACACATTACCTATTTGAGATACGAGAAATCCATATCTCTCAGGCTCAAACCTTAGTCTGCCAGATCTAAGTGGAACTTGTGCTTCTTGAGAAGGTTCTCTAGCTACAACATCTTGTAATCCTAACTCAAGTTCCAATTCTGGTTCATTCACTGTTTGTGGTTCTTGGACTTCTTCAAATTCTACCCTGCTAGTTTTTATACTTAAGAACTCTTTCTCAAGAAAGACAACAATCCTCATGACAAACACTTTGCCCTCAGATGGTAGGTAGAAAAGTATCCTTTATCTTTCTTAGGATACCCCCACAAGATAACATTTATCCGACTTGGGTTCTAGCTTGTGAGGCATTTGACGTCGCATGTATGCCTCACAACCTCAAATCTTAGTGAAAGACATACTAGGACGCTTCCCAGTCCATATCTCATATGGTTTCTTCAGAACCATTTTCATTGGAGCATGATTTAGTGTAAAAGCAGTAGTCTCTAGAGCAAAACTCCAAAAGGAAATAGGCAGATCTGCATGACTCGTCATTGACCATACCATGTCTAACAGAGTGCGATTCCTCCACTCAGACACTCCATTATGATGTGGCATTCTGGGTGGAGTGAGCTGTGATACAATACCATACTCTTTCAGATGATCACGAAACTCATTACTTAGGTATTCGTCACCTCGATCAGATCTAAGTGCTTTAACCCTCTTACCCAGCTGGTTCTCTACTTCATTCTTAAACTCTTTGAACTTTTCAAAGGTTTTGTATTTGCACTTCATAAGATACATATATCCGTATCTACTGAAATTATCAGTAAATGTAGCAAAGTAGAAGTACCCACCTCTAGCCATAGAACTCGTAGGTCCACATACATTGCTATATATTATATCCAAGAGATCATCAACCCTTTCATTGAAACCAGTGAAAGAGACTTTAGTCATCTTGCCTAACAAATAGGATTCGCATCTCTCAAATGAGTCCAGTATTCCATCTTTATTGAGCTTGGATATGCGTTTCTTATTTATATGGCCCAAACGATAATGCCAAAGGTACGTAGGATTTGAATCATTTTTTTTAGTCTTTTAATATTTTCTATATTATAGATCTGATGGTCTAATTTCAAAACTTATAAACTATTAAATATTTGGGCTACACCATAACAAACATCATTCATAAAAATTGAACAACAATTGTTCTTAATTATAAACGAAAATCCTTTCATGTCAAGACATGACATCGATATAATGTTTCTAGTAAAGGAAGGAACATAATAACAATTATTAAGTTTTATTACAAGCTCACTGGGCAAAAAAAGGCGGTAAACTACTATGGCGATAGCAGCAACTCTTGCTTCATTGCCCACACGCAGGTCCACCTCCCCTTTACTCAGTATTCTTCTACTTCCCAGTTCCTGCACATTTATACAAATGTGAGAACCACATATGGTATCCAGTACCTAAGATAAAAGGAGCAAAAAGGTTTATCTTTATTACATAAATACTTGAAGCGAAAGTTATACCTCCTTTTATTTTCTACAGACTTTTAATATAAGGAGGATAGATCCTCTTCCAATAACAAGCCTTGCCACAGTGGTGGCATTTTCTTTCCTTCGCCAAGCCTTTCTTCTTCAATGCTGAAGACTTGGGCTCAAGAGATGACTTAGGTACAACCTTAGACTTCTTGAAACCCTTAGCCTTGCTCTTACCTTTATTCACCATCAGTATGGAGCTAGCAGGCTTGGCCTTCTTCATATTTATTTCTGCAGTTCTCAATATGCCTAGGATCTCGGGCAGTGTCTTGTCTATTTCATTCATATTATAGTTCAAGACAAACTGCTCGTAACTATTCGACAACGATTGTAGGATCATGTCTGTAGCTAACTCTTGGCTTAGAGGAAAACCTAGTCTTTCAAGGTTCTCTATATACCCAATCATCTTGAGTATGTGAGTCCCTACTAGGTCTATAGCTTCCATCTTACACTGAAACAACACCTTGGTGACGTCAAACCTCTCTTATCGAGCTTGCCTTGAAACATTTTCTTGAGATGCTCATCAATTTCTTTATAACCCATGTTCTCATGTTGCTTTTGAATCTAAGAGTTCATGGTACCAGTATGAGGCATTTGACATCCAAGGAGTCATCTTGATACTTCTTATAAGCATCTTTATCTGCTCGGGACATATTCATGGTTGGCTCTTTAGGGTATTCCTCTTGGACATAGAGCTTACGCTTTTGTCTGAGAACAATTCTGAGGTTTCTATACCAGTCCAAATATTTCGTTCCGCTAAGTTTCTCCTTCTCAAGGATTACTCTGAGGGACAGGGTGGAATGAGATCCACTTGTCATGAAAATTCTTCATGTATTTGTGCAAAGAAAAATCATTACTACATTTGAAAATACATTTTATTATTTCAATTAGGACTTTAATTAAAATTACTCCCACTATTTTAATCAAACTTATAACCCTCAATATTAATTCAGAGAGTTTATGCGAGCTACTCTCTTACTGGACAAGATCTGTATTTCACCAACACTATGAGTCAGCTTTGGCTTTTCTCTCACAATATAGCTATTTAGGTAGGCAACGCTTGACGATTGCATCATTATGCAACTCTTGTATGGTTGGTGAATAACTCTTTATTCACATCCATCAAATGGAGCATGCCAACCCTATGCCTCTAGGAACTCAACCTTTGAGGTCATCCAGTTAAGTTTGACCCGATGTCGATAGTGGGATATAACAATTATCCGCTCGCACCCTTACCATGATAAATTAATTCACCTTGCTTTGGCAAGCCCACACTTCATCGTTCGAGGTAGGAAGAGTGTCATCCATCGGAAGGCATCTGAATACTTAATATTACATAAGGGACTTTTAAGATAATTGATTAACACTTAATCATGGTTAACAATTAACCAATGTGCACATCAATAAAATAAAACTTATAGCATTCATAATCCAAATGCATCACAGATGTGCACAAGAAAAATAATTAACACTTGATGAACTTGGCTAAATCTGAACATCTAGAGCCCTTCTAAATCTTCATATTTACATGCATTGTACATGAGCAACCCAAACTCCACTTACACAGTAGGCAAACTCATCTCTCTATGTGAGATTTAAAATCTAACACACTAAGTTTCACAAACCAACAAGATGGACGGTTACTGTTAAGAAGAAACAAGGATATCACAAATAAATCACATGCATTCTTGGTGGGGTTCCAATAATAAATCTAGGCATTTAGAACACTTCTAAATTTCTAAATCTACACGCAATAGATTTAGCAACTTCGGAAACAATGATCATCACTTAAACTCCCTCGGATGCCACTATAGGGTTTTTTTATACGTCATAACACTTGTGAGCAGTGGAATAGGGAAACAAGAAAAACCCGAAAGAAATAGATCTTGCGATGAACATTGATCAAGAAGTAAAATGTTGTAAATAAATTTACCTTTGCAGAATTGAGTCATGACTCAACCAAGATGCTCCAAGAAATCCGGCGACTACTAACGACTGGAATTCCGAGCGCAGAATAATATACACACCTCAACAGGTGATCAAACCGAATGGGAGAACCCTTAGACTCTTGTTACACAAGATCTAGGTTGGAGGAAGCACTTTGCGTCTTCACAGACTGCTAGATCTGCTCCAGAAGAGGCGGTGGCAACAGGCGCCGGAAATGGGCTGAGCGATGGCGACGAGATCGGGATCTTCAAAAAAGATTTATGTCAACCTTTTTCTCTTCGGGTTAGCGGCTTACACTTGCTCGTGTTTCACCCTTTGCAAAACTCTAAGACATCTTCTATTTATACCCGAAGGGATAAACAGCAAAGAAACATCTCTATCGGCACACCCGTAACATATGGAATGTCAATTCGACGAATCAACCCTTTATTTGACGAAGTGTCGAGTGGTCACAACGCACTCAACGCCTAGCAGTGCCCTCGGCACTTGACTCGACAAAGCGTCGAGTGCACTCAATGCCTAACTCGACGAATCAACATTTGACTCGATTAATCGTCGAGTGGTCTCGATGCACTCAACGCCAACTAGACGAATCAACACTTGACTCGATGAATCGTCGAGTAGTCTCGACACACTCAACGCCAACTCGATGAATCAACACTTGACTCGACGAATTGTCAAGTGGTCTTGACGCAGTCAACGTGTGGCTGAGTGGACTCAACACACTCAACTCCTGATAGTGTGTACTCAACACACTCAATGCCTGGCATTGCTTAGTCCATCACTCATCTCATATGAGTAATACCAACATAATTCATTCCTCCAATTTCTCCAAACGCTCTTAAGTGCGACCTTATAGGCTCATATTGCGTTGCTAGTAAGACTACATACTTGATCACTTACAAATCGCAATGGTAACACCAACACACAGAGCCTTGATTGTAGCGCTCCTACTGAAGCGGAGCTATGGTGGAAGCGCTCTCGCAGAGACAAACCTCATGCCTTGGAAGCCGAATGAAACCTTTGTGCTAGAAGGGGAGCGGAGCGAATTCCTAAGCAGAGGATCTGCCAAAAGTCCACGACCTCGCTGGAAAACCTCAGAGATCTCTCTAGCCTCTAGAGTTGCTTGTCTTCAAATGAAGGCATGGAAGCCTCTTAATAGTTTTTGGAGGGATACGTCGGTAATTGTGTCAGGAGAGAATTTGTGTTGGCGAATGGTGTCGCTCCATTTTTTCACCTGGATCGCCAAATTTAGAAAGAAGACAAAAGTGTCCCCCTGGCGATCCTGGCAGGGTGCCCGATGGCGGTGGAGGCCGGAGGAGGGGGCGAGAGCGGGGGCGGACAGAGGAGGGGGCAACAACGGCGAGCGGAGGAGGCGCCGGCGGCATGAAGCACTAACGACTAGTGCGCGGACGCCCACGGCATTACGATGCACGCGTGCACAATGAACATGGAGCCCATGGCATGTTGTAGTGTGCAGGTTGTCGAACGCAGCAGCCCCGGTGCGAGCTGTCGCACACACAGTGTCACTCGTGTGTTGTTGTGCCCGTAGTGCCGCAAGTAGGCCGTCGTAAGTCTATGCGCGCGTGCATTGTGCACATGCGCGATGCCCCACGTGGGCTGTCGTGCACGCATTATTGCATGTGCGGTGCCGCGCATGGGTTACTATGATATTGCATGCGGTACGTGGTGGGTGTGTCGCTTACGTGTTACTGCGCGTGGGCTACTGCTCCCGCGCGCGTTTGGTGCTTGGTTTGTCCCCCTCTTTTTGGGGTGCTCCCAGACCTTCGAGGCAAGTGATCCCTGTAGTGTGTGGCTCCCCTAGTCAGGTTTGCTTACCTTCGTTTCCTTAGTTGAGATCTTCTTGATTTGAGTCGAGAATTTTCGGAGGAACCCCATTAAGCATCAACTAATCAAGGAATGAAATTTTGATCATAGGCACTCGTAGGTCTACTGAAGCCATATGTGGTATCAATTTAAAATTCCAAAGTGGTTTAACACAAGATCTCCAAAAACCAGAATTACTTTATGTTCCCATAATGTTAATCAATTATAACACATGAAATTTAAGGCTCCTTATGGGTTCCCCCTGAATTTTCAAGTCAAGCCGAGAAAGTTTCGACCAAAGACACGAAGGGAGGCCAACCGTCCGAACGAGTCGTGTGCATCAAGCCGCACTACCCTAAGAGCACAGTACGCGAGTGCACGTACGATGCATCGAAGGAGAGCACGCGAGCATGACAAACGCCCCCATGTGGCCGAGTGCGGCGACACATACGGGCGGGCGCGCGCGGTACCCCCGGGCGGGCGCGCGCGGTACCCCCGGGCGGGCGAGCGCGAGGGCTGTACCCCCTGGCGGGCACACGCGCTCGGTATAACACCCCAGTTTTCAGACCTAGAGTCGCTGGAAGCTAACGCCTGGCGGTAGAGATACCGCTGGCAGTAGGTCGATGAGCTCGACGTTGAATTTAGAGCACGATCATTGGATCTAGTGCGCACGACCACTGGTCGTGCGTCACTGATCGTGCACACTATTATCCATTTTTCTAAGTCTTGCCTTGGGCAATCGCACGACCATTGGACATAGTGAGAACGGCCACTGGTCGTGTGCCGCTTCTCGTGCACATTTATCCCATTTTCTCTAGAGTTCTGCCATTGTTAAACCCATGATCATGGGATCAAGTGTGCACGACCACTGGTCATGCGCCACTGATCGTGCGGGCGGGTGAAATTCTGTCATTCTCTTTTGTGGCCGTCCGATGCTTCCTAAAATTAGATCCAAGGGACCAGTATATTCTGCCCAAAGGACTTTATTAGGGCTGAGAGTGTCTTCCCCCTCATTTCTCATCTTTTAGAGTGAAAGTTAGGGTTGGAGAGGGAGATAACGGAGGAGGAAGGAGAGAGCTTCCTTTCACCATTGACGGAGCTTCAGATCTCCGATCGTCGTTCCGAGACCAGATCTGTGGAGAGGGCGTGGAGGCGCTCGTGTCAATCCATTCAAAGAAAGAATTCCATGGCTAGGAAGAGGGGTCGTAAGGTAACGATATTTCTCCTCTCGGTTTCTAGGATGCGTGCTTAGCATCTCTTTCTTTCTTGCTGTTCAAGCTTTTGGGCACCAAATCTCTCAAATGAAAGGGGTTTGGGTCGCCATGGTTCAAGAGGAACCACCGGGTCGATTGTGACCGTCCCCGGCATGATATTGCATTAGATATCTACTCCGTTAGTGGATTAGGCATTGTGGGTGAAGCCATTGTCGTGACCGTTAGTCCGACTCGATGATGTTGCATAGCGAGCCTTAATGATTTTGTAGAAATCCACTGCGACAAGATGCCGTTTGTGATGTATGTGTTTCCCCCCTTTTTCGAGTGAGTACTTATAGTCGGAACCAGTCAAGGTTTGCTCCGCGTTGGCGGTAGATGGTTTCCTTGGTGCGTGGGAACGTTGTAGTATGAATGCTGGATTAGGATGGGAACGGTTATGGATTGCGATGTGCTAAGGTGTGGCTTTATCTCTGTGGTTGGGTGGCTATCCCGTGACGTGCAAGACATGCAGGGAGAGTGTCCCGGCAAGACTAGTCCCCTTCTGTGAGACTGATGAGAACGCCAAGCATAGGACAAGCCCGGGCAATGAAGCCCACGAGCAGGTCGGGTCCAGCAAGAGATCTTAGAATCGGTTTGTGTGTGAGATAGAATCCAGATGTGAGAAGTCAGAGTTTGCAGGCAAGCTCGGGTCTAAGACTCACGAGTGGGTAGGTCCTTGGAAAGATTTCCGTGTGGCGGCTTATATGCCATTAAGGGAATTGTAGTGCCCTTTTTGGTTGCGGCTTAATGCCGATGGGGAAATTGAAAGTACCCAGTTGTTATGATGATGTGCTAGATGCATACGCGATAGGGTGCCTTGGGTGAAGCCCGAGTTTGTATACATGCTACATAGTAGGCCCCTCTGATTATATGTTCAACATAGAAAACATGTTTGTTATTTGAGACATTCAAACCAGTTTTTAAAGCTTTATATGTTTATGTATATGGCATACGAAGTGTTGATTTGCAGGTTGGAGGTATACCCCGGGGTCCGTTAGGGGCAGCCGGGAGGAGATGTGTTTGTTACATAGTAGAGGTCTGCCTTTGCTGACCCACGTTACCACAAATTTTTATAGGGCAAGGATCGCAAGTGGGAGCAAGTGCGCCGGCCGAAAAGGCCTAAGCCTTATAAAGTGATTACCATGCTTACTAGCTTGTTTTCTTCTTGACTTTGATGTTCCATGTTATTGGTATTTCTGGCTTGTATGCCAAGATAGCCTACGAGTTCTTTTACACGTTAATGTTTGACCTTGTTGTCATTCAGTATTGGAATTATTTTGTGTAAGGCCTTAATTCCATTTTGATACTCCTGATCGGTAGTGGATAACTTCTAGTTTTGTTTGTATGTTTCCGCTGTTGCTTTATTCTGAGTTTTGAGTTGGGTAGTTAATATTATCTTTTGATGCTAAAGCTGTGGCGTCTATATGTTGTGGGGCCCCGTTTGGACCAATATTATATGGTCATTACAAGAGAGGGGTTACAATTTGGTATCAGAGGGAGGTTCGTGTCCAAGGTCAGGTTTAGCAGTCGATTTAACATAATCGGATCGCATATAGAAGTTATCCACATAAGATTTTCCCGGGACTGTGAGTGTCCTTATGTTTGAGTCTTGTGATTATAGACTGATTTCTTGTTACCTTGCTTTTGTTAAGAGTGCAAGCAACGAGGCGGGGACGTCGAGGCAAAGAGAAGAGCTTTCGGCGAGCAGCCCTACTGCTCAGGGTCCTTTGGGCATGGGTGTAAACCCGACTGATTTTTGTCGCATGCTTGCAGAAGCAATGGTGGCAGCCCAAGCTACAGCGGAAACACAAGTTGTAACCCCTATTGTTCAGGTAGCAACTCCTACTACCCCGGATA
The DNA here is from genome assembly GCA_039513925.1 of Platanthera zijinensis. Lineage (NCBI taxonomy): Eukaryota > Viridiplantae > Streptophyta > Magnoliopsida > Asparagales > Orchidaceae > Platanthera > Platanthera zijinensis. The sequence goes on from CM077079.1 coordinate 226,770,396, forward strand.
CGGTGACGGCCGTGCCGGGCGGAGAAGCCAGGCAAGTAGAGCCATTGGCCGAAGGGGTGGTTGTCAGGCATGGGGACCGGCAGATGAAATATTTTCTGAGCTTCCATCCTCCAACATTTAAGGGAGTCGGCACGCCGACTGATGCGGAGGATTGGTGGGCACGATGCAAGAACTTCTGAGGGCGGGAGAGACGCTAGAGGAAAAGAAATCTGATTTTGCGACCTTTATGTTGGAAGGAGACGCGAAGTTGTGGTGGGTGAGCCATAGCGGCCGCTAGTTTCCTGGACGCACCCCGTCCATCGAAGAGTTTGGGAATGCTTTCCTAAAGAAGTACATTTCTGATTCGACCAGGTTGGCCCTTCAAAGGCAATTTCTGCACTTGGTGTAGTGGGATAAGATGGCGGATGAGTACATTCAGGAGTATACTCGGCTGGGTCATCATGAGGGAACAACAATGGTAGACGATGAGGAGAGGGATAACCTCTTCTACCAGGGGCTGAGGGAGAATCTGAGACAACCCCTCATCGCCATGAAGAATGCTGGTTTCAACGAGCTGGTTGAGGCGGCCAGAACGCTGGAGAGTGATTTGGAGCGAACCCAATGTCGCAAGGGTTTCACAGCCAAGCAAGGGGAAGGGAAGCCTTCTCAATCCCATGGGAAGTCTGAAGGGAACAGATGGAAGGAAAAGCCTCATCCTTTCAAGTCCGGTGAGAAAAGCAACTTGACATCCGGAGGGTCTCTCTTTAAGGAACCACCGACGTGCTTTAATTGTGGAAAGGTGGGCCACATAGCTCGTTTTTGTACTCAAGGAAGTGCTGAGAAGGAGTCAAGACAGTAGCAGTTTGTGCGCTCCGACCCCGGTGCCGTAGAGAAAGGAAAGATGGCAGAGTCTAGCGCTTCTCGGTTCCAACCTGTGCAACCAAGGGCTTGTAACCTTGAGCAGCAGGAAGCGATCCGTAAACCCAATGTGGTGATAGGTATGAGTGATGCCGCGGCCTCGCCACCACCACTTGAAGATGATGCCGAAATACTAAAACATAAAGATTTCATGCGACATGACGACTCTTGGACCGCTAATGGAAGGCAACGCAACAATCTCCGTCCGCGGCGCGCGAAGCCTACTTAAAGGCTTACTTGAAGACAATTTTATTTAGTTTAAATGCTATTTTATTTTAGATGTAATTTTATTTGGAACTTGTAATCTTTTATTTTTTTCATGCATTTAAAACATTTTGGTGTGCTAATAACCATCCGAATTGATGAGGTTTCATCTCAATTTTGGATGGTTGATCTATTTTGTAACTCCTATATATAGGAGGCTTATTAAGAGAATGATAGAAAATTGGAACCCTAAAATCCCTCCTCTAAAATTTCGGCCAAGCTTGAGACAAGCCGCCCCCCTTGCTCCCCTCTTCTCCTATTCGGTCGCCCCCTTTGTGGAGCTCTCCGGCGAGGTTTCTTGGTGCGACTCTAAGGAAGAAGGACTGCAGCCACTCAATGTGAAGCCAGTGGATCCATTTGGTGCGATGCCGATGGAATCGTGGAGAGAGTGATTCTCCCACAAGTTATCTAGAGTACTTGATGCCAACTGGTTGGGTAAACTCTCCCCTCTTCCTCCAAGTGCTTCTTATAAGTAGATTTGTGGAGCGTGAACCATCGTGTTCTCCGCGGCTTTAATTTCAATCGCCTTTCAAATCTTTGCATGAAATCGTTTTCATTCTTGCTTCTAGTTTCCGGATCGGGTAGATCCATTTTGCTTGAGTGGATCTTGGCTTTGTAGTCTTGGTCTTTCTCTCAAAAAGGTTGGCAACCTTTGCGTTGATTTTGGGAACGAGTCGACTCAATTTTTACCGCTGATTTAGAGTCGATCATTCTCCGATTGTGTTTTTGTTTTGTGCGCGAGACGGTTCGTCGTTGAGAACGATAGATGCTTGTGTAGGTGCGATCGTACAAGAGTGTGTTGAAGGGTGAATTAGAGCCTCATCCCGAGTAGATCTCCGTTAAGAGCGTGCGCTACATCACTTTGGTATCATAGGCGGACGTGTCAATTTTCTAATTGAACGCCCTCGCTTTAGTCTTGTCGGCACGCACAAAAAAACAAAAAACAAAAAATTTTCTTGTCTGCCAATAGCGCTCCAAAATCTGCAATTTTCAGCGAAAAGTTAAAAACAAAATTTTTTAACGTTCTACATTTTTGTCACATCGGGAAACTATAAAAATATTATATTTTTCATGTAGGGTCAGCCTTAGAAAAATTCATCTTTCCAAATATTTTACACATGCATGCGCACTAGACTATGAACGGAATACTCTACACCTTCTACATCTAGGATGGTTGCGAACGAGCGTGGGGATCCCAACACCGAGACCATAGCAGGGTTACGTAATGAAATGACGGAGCTTAAGAACATGTTAGCACAGATCCTACAAAATCAAGCTAGGCCTCCCCCACCACCCATTAATGTTGAGCAGCCCAATCGGCATCAACAAACTCCTTATTCGGATTCCGATGAGGACTCCCCCCGAGCACCCCATCGAGAACACCACCACGAGAGAGGTTTTCATCTCACGAGGGCCATTAAGATTAATGCCCCCACTTACGATGGCATGGTAGATCCCCAGATCTTCCTTAACTGGACGGTGGACATGGAGTGTTACTTCGAGTGGCACAACCTGACGGATCCCCAAAAGGTCCAAGTTGCCCGGATGAAGTTAACAGGTCATGCAAAGACGTTTTGGCTGAATAAAGAGCGGAGGTTAGGAACCGTATATGGAGCCCCCCTTATAGGTTGGTCGGTGATGAAGAACCTGTTGACCGATCAGTATGTTCCTGCATACCATCGGACACAGATGTTTGACGAGCTTTCCACTCTGCGGTAGGGCTCAAATTCGGTAGCTAAGTATATGGGAGAACTGAAACACCGTATGGTGCGTTGTGATCTGAGGGAGATCCCCGAGGTCACCCTATCCCGATTTCGTAAGGGACTTCACCCCGATATTCAGCGGAAGCTCTTACGATATGGTCATACGGATCTAAACATGATCTTCAATGCCTCCCTCGACATCGAAAAGCACTTAGCCTCTAAGGCTCACTCCCGTTATTCTCATGCGAAGGGAAAGTCCACGGCTGGAGCATCTTCCTCCACATATCAGGACAAAAGGAAGTTTCGGTCCACCGATTCAAAGTCTGTTGTGATTATTGCTAGGAATGCAAAGAACCCCGCTAGTGAGCGTATCCCCGTCGGGAAAGTTGGCAAGTCTAACGCTACATGTTACTCTTGCGGCATTCAAGGTCACTACGCCTTTGAATGCCCGACGAAGACTAAAGCCATCGCCCTATTAGAGTCGACTACCGACCTTGCTGATTACGTATATAAGGCTGCTGAGGAGAGTGACCCAGATGGGGTCCCAAGTGATTTAGAGGACGATCACCCCCTTATGGTGATGCGTTGTATCTTGACCACCCCTCGTCCGTTAGATGACTGGAAGAGGACGAGTATATTTTCTCTGATTTTTAAGAGTGGCGAGAAGTTTTGCAAGTTGATCATTGATAGTGGCAGTTATGTAAACGTCATCTCTGAGAATGTCGTTACACGTATGTCCTTGACTACGCAGCCCCACCCGACTCCCTATCAGGTAGCTTGGATTAATAAGGTTGTTGTCCCGGTAACCAAGCGATTCCTTGTACCCCTCTCGATCAAATCCTATACTGACGAGGTGTGGTGTGATGTCCTTCCTATGGAGGCTTGTCACGTGTTGTTGGGCCGCCCTTGGCTTTACGACCGCGACATGACACACTTTGGGAGAGCCAACACGTACGAATTTAAATTTAATGGCAAGATCATTACGTTGAGGCCGACCGTACCGAAGGAGACAGTAGCCTTGGCTAAGGACACCACTGTTCCGATCGAGAGGAAGATGTTGAGTCTAGTGGGTAGAAAAGAATTTGTGAAGGATCCCTTTCTTGATGGGATTATGTACGCACTAGTTGTTATGAGTGCGAAGGAGGATTCGAGAGCATTGGACAACTTGCCTAAAGAGTTGCGGGTATTGTTGGACAAAAATAAGGACGTGTACCCGGATGAGCTGCCTTCGGTGTTACCACCGCTGAGGAATATACAGCATGCGATAGACCTTATCCCTGGTTTCTCCTTACCAAACCAGCCACACTATAGGCTTCATCCCGCCGCCTATAAAGATTTACAGACCCAGATCGAGGATTTGATGAAAAAAGGATTCATTAGGACTAGTATGAGTCCATGTGCGGTACCTGTCTTTCTTGGTCCCAAGAAGGATGGTATGTGGCGAATGTGTATTGATAGTCGTGCTATCAACAAGATTACCATCAAATATAGATTTCCTATTCCGCGATTAGATGACCTCCTAGATGTCTTATCTGGAGCTACCATTTTTCAAAGTTAGATTTGCGGAGTGGCTATCACCAGATCCGGATCCGTGAGGGGGACGAGTGGAAGACTGCGTTTAAGTCTAAGGATGGGTTATACGAGTGGCTTGTGATGCCCTTTGGGCTATACATGCCCTCAGTACCTTATCCTGGATGATGACACATGTCTTTCTGCCTTACATGGGGAAGTTTGTGGTCATCTATTTCGATGGCATCTTAGTCTTTAGTACCACCACTGCTGAGCACGTCTCCCACATAAGGTCGGTTCTTTCCACCCTGCGGAAGTAAACCTTATTCCTTAATCTCAAGAAGTGTATATTCTATGTCACTGAAGTGGAGTTCTTAGGCTACATTTTCGGTTCGGAAGGCATTAGAGTTGACCCTAACAAGGTTAAATTCATTAAGGATTGGCCTGAACCGACCACGTTATGAGAGGTGCGAAGTTTCCATGGGTTAGCTACTTTTTACTGCCGTTTCATTCGAGACTTTAGTAGCATTATGGCCCCCATTAGTGATTGCATGAAGAAAGGTGAGTTCACTTGGACGAAGTCCGCCACTATTTCTTTCCAACATATTAAGGAACTTATGACTGAGGCACTTGTCTTACGTCTACCTGACTTCACAAAGGTCTTTGAGCTTACCTGTGACGCTTCTGGCATGGGAATCGGAGGTGTCTTGAGTCAGGAAGGACACCCTGTGAGTTATTTTAGTGAGAAGTTAGCGGGCGTCAAATTGAATTACTCAAATTACGATAGGGAGTTTTATGTCGTCATTAGATGTTTGCACCATTGGAGGCACTATCTCCACTCTAAGGAGTTTGTGATCCTCTCTGATCACGAAGCATTGTGGTTCATCAATAGCCAGCATAAAATCAGCTCGCGTCACGCTAAGTGGGTATCTTTCCTACAGGGTTACACTTTTAATCTCAAACACCTTAAGGGAGCTGACAATCGAGTCGTGGATGCTCTTAGTCGCCTAACCCTGTTACTCACCACTATGGAGGTTAACGTGGTAGGATTCGAGCGAATCAAGGATGAGTACGCCACATGCCCAGATTTTCAAGATGCATATTTGTCTGTGTTGGGTAAATTAGAAAATGTGTACCTGATTTGGAGAAGCCTCACTTAGCCTAATGATATACATCAAGGTGTATTTGATGTTATTTTGAGTTTATATGTGCAGGTTAAGTATTCGCTAAAATGCAGAGAAAAGTTTCTAAGTCCATGTGTCAACACTTGGAAAAGCTGTGTCAACACCTGAAGCAACTATGTCGACACACAGAATAAATAGTCGACATCAGCTGTGTCGACACCTGGAGCAACTATATCGACACACAGAATAAATTGTCGACATCAACTGTGTCGACACCGGGAGGCTGTGTCGACACACAGAAGCAAAGTAGACATCAACTGTGTCGACACCTGGAGGCAGTGTCGACACACATAATTCTTAGTCTACATCAATTGTGTCGACACATAGGACTTGTGTCGACACACAGCAGAGTTTCAACATAGTTGAGTGATGTGGAGTGAAGGAGTGTTTGTGTCAACACAAATACTCTATGTCGACAAATTCTCAAGATGTAGTGTCAAGAAGAAGTGTCGACATAAAGGCAGCTATGTAGACTCTACCAAAGTTTGTGTCGACACTTAAGTCACATGTGTCGACACATATTGACAGTTTGTCTCGACACATAATGACAATCAATCTCGACACTTTGCTGACAGAGACAAAGGTTCAAGAGCAGACTGGGGACTTGACAGCTGTGCATTCCAACAACTTTAATGAAGCTGTCAGACTTGTCAGAAGTTAGTTAGAAACCGAATCAGCCGGTTACCATGGATGAAGTCTATATATATGGATGGATTCTGTCAAATCAAAGTACATGAACATCAGATCATACACATACAACTAACACAACTATTCAGATTGATCGTTGATCAAGAAAGTGCAAGTCACACAAAAGAAGATCTTCATAAGAAGATCTAAGAAGACAATCTGAAGTGATTATCCACTCAGATTTTGTCTAAGGTGAATTCATTCAGAATTCAGAAGGAACTTCAGAAGATTTGGGGAGAGAGAGCTCCAGCTGTTTTGAGGTAAAGAAGGAGACAATCACAAGTCTCTTAAGAAGTAAATCCTAAACTAATCTACTAAGTAGATCCAGATCCATATCTGGAATCCAAGAAGGAAGCTGTTAATCAGTCAACTTCAAAGGAGATCAACCCTACTAAGTTCAGATTCAAGAAGCTTTGAAGAAAGCTAAGAACGGGTTTATTTCAGTCATCAGGTTCATCAAGAAGCTGATCAAGAATTCTCTTATCCTTTCTCTCTCAACAAGGGTAAGAGTCCATCAAATTACTTATCAAATTCTGTAGGATCTTTTCAAAGATCTGAGTTATAAGCCTGTGTTATAAAGGCTGAGTGTAGGAGATTTAGATCTCTGAGTGGTAAGGCTGTTTGAGCCTAAGTGTAGGAGAATTGGTCCTCTGAGTTGTAGGCCTTGGGGCAAGGCTGAGGTAGGATTGTTAGCCTGAGTTGTACGAACCTTATAGGGTTCTGAGTTGTAGGAACCTTTCAGGGTTCTGAGTTGTAAGATCTGTGGATCTGAGGTGAAGGAAGAAGTTAGGACGAATCTAGCACACTGTTAGATAGATGAAGGGGGAAAGTGGATGTACCCAGACCTTGGGGAACCACTATAAACCTATGTGCAATCTGTGATGCTTGTGTTATTTTAGATTCTGTGATTGTATATGTTGTGTTAGCTATAGAGATTTGAGATTTATATCAAAGAACTGTAGCTATATTCTGCCTTAGTTTAAAACAAGGAAAAGGACCTATTCACCCCCCCCCCCTCTAGGTGTTTAGGTTGTCTTGAAGTTAAAACTATCAAGTGGTATCAGAGGGAGGTTACTCAAAGAAGGACTTAACAGTCTGAGTTAGATCCCTAAGGAAGAATCAAGAATCAAGAAAATGGGTTCTGGAGAAAATCACAAGGAACTAGGTTCTATGAAATTACCCATATGTAGGAAGAAGATATTTGGAATATGGAAAGAAAGAGTCAGATTGTTTATGCAGGCTTCTGACCCAAGGATCTATGTTATAGTAAAAGAAGGTCCTTATATTCCAATGAATGTGTCTGTTCTAGATGCAAATCAAAGAACTCCTAAAGATTTTTCTGAGATGACTAAGGATGAGATCATCCTGGCAACTATGGATAAAAGAGCTCAGAATATCATAGTAAGTACCATAGATGATTAAACCTTTCAGAATTTGATTCACTGCAAGACCTCCAAGGAAATGTGGGACACTTTGATAGTCTACATGGAGGGTTCTGAAGAAGTTAGACAAGATAGAAAGTCTATGCTAAATCAGGAATATGAAGGCTTCAGACAAGGAAAGTCAGATAGCATATCTGAGTGTTATAAGAAGTTCTATAGAATAGTTAATGAGTTTATGTTTAATGGAAGGGTCTTCAGTACATATGAACTGAATGATAAATTCCTAAGATCCTTGACAAAGGATTGGGACACCAAGATTTGTGCCATTAGGGAAGTGGCCAAACTTGCAGATATTTCTCCTCCAACTTTATTTGGAAAGTTATTGTCTTATGAAATGCAACTAATGACTAGAAAAGAGGAAGAAAGAAATGCTAAAGGGGAGCATAAAGAAAAGTCTGTGGCCTTCAAGGTTGAAGCCACTAGAAAGAATAGGAGGATGTCTCCATCACCTCCTAGGGAAGTTGCTGAAATTACCTCATATAATTCAGACAACCAAAATTCAGATAGCAGTAATTCAGACACAGATTTTGCTGCCTTTACAAGACAGTTTCAGAGATTCTTGAAGAAGAAGCAGTGGAAATCTAGGCCCTCCACATCTCAGCCAGTTGATGAATATTATCAAAAGAGAAAGTCATCTGGGAAGGACAGGAGCAGGTCTAAGCGTAGCAAATCTACAACTTCAAAGATAGTTTGCTATTGCTATAATAGGCTGGACATATTATGGATGAGTGTCCAGACAAAAGAAAGGAGTCTGTTGATAAAGGAAAGACTCATCAAAAGAACAAGAAGGAGAAATCCTTTGTTGTTAAGAAGGAGAAAAGCTTGACAGACCAATCAACTTCAGAGTCTAAATCTGAAGCTGAGGCATACATTGGTCTTTATGCAGCTGATGAAGAAGAAGAGTTTATGCAATTGCTGAACTCTATCTATGAACAAGAAGACCATCAGTGTATGGGACTGATGGATGTATCAGAAGAAGACAAGTGTCAGGATCAGCCTGGTCCTAGTAAGGTACAATGTATTTCTAATTGTAGTACTGGTACAGAGTCAGCTAAATCTGCATCAAGTGATGTGGATGGGTCTGAATCTGAAGGTGATATTCATCAGTTGATAGATGAATATGGGGACTTGTTGCAGGCACTTAAGAAAAACAAGAACCTGGCCAAAACTCAGGCTAAGGAAATTGCAGATCTTAAGATGGCTGCATCTGACTTAGAGAAAGAGTTGGATCAAAAATTGAATGAGATTGCCATACTGAAAACTATAACTGTTATTCAGATGGGCACAATCACCTACAAAAATGATCTAATTAAAAGTCTGGAAGTCAGACTTCAAAAGGAGAAAGATTTGGTGGCTAGTTATTCCAAGCCAAAATCAGTTTTACCCTTAATAGATGAGTTTGTGTCTCAAAAGGGTAAGGCTGGAATAGGCTTTAAGGGTAACACCAGGGCTGTCCAATTCAAGAGAAAGGGCAAAGCTTCAGTCCAGCCACTGAATTTTAAAGCCTCTGTAGTTTTCAGAAAGGTACAAGTACCTTCTAACACGTATGACCTTGAGAATACTCATGGTCATAGTAAGACTAAAGTTCTGAATGATAAGGGTGCTTATGTCAATAAGGCAGCCCATGTTCATAAACCCCATATTTATAAGAGAATAGTGGGTGTAGCTGCAGCAGTACCAGCACAATACAAAAGAGTTGATGTATCTAAAAATAGATATAACAAGTATGAATGTTGGTGTTGTGGCAAGACAGGTCATTATGCCATAGATTGCTGGCACAACACTAGTGTCAGGAAGAACAACAGTCTACATGTTAGAAGAGAAGCAGGTAGATTTGGCAAGTATGAAGCTAACTTGAACCAAGGACCCAAGACTTACTTGGGTTCTAAGGGAAAGTAATTCTTTATTGCAGGTGAGTCCAAGTCACCATACCCCTATATGGTACTTGGACAGTGGATGTTCTAGGAATATGACTGGAATAAAGGGATTGCTGAAGGAGTACTTGCCTATCATAAATGGGCCTAAAGTAATCTTTGGTGGCTCTGAAAAAAGAATCATCAAAGGGTTTGGTAACATTTCTTATAACCAGATTACTATCACTCAAGTTGCCTATGTGAAGGGTTTGAAACACAATCTTATAAGCATAAGTCAGCTGAGTGATTTAGGATATGACAATTCATTTGTTAAGAATGGATGTCATATCAAAAGGTCAAATGATCAAAAGGTCATTTTGATAGGATACAGAAAAAGGAATGTGTACTGTCTTAATTTTGAGTGTGAGAATAAAGGTTCTCCTATTTGTCTTGTAGCTGATGAGAAAGCCTCTCATTGTGTTAAAAGGCACAAGAGGCTGACCCATCTTAACTACAAAACAATTGGCCAACTCTTTAGCAAAGAGTTAGTGAGGAATGGTCCTCAAGTTAAGTGTATAAAGGAAGGGATATGTTCAGCTTGTCAAAAGGGCAAGCAGACAAAATCCTCTTTTCATAGCCTTGAAAACAAGGATTCTGTGAGGTGTCTATACCTCTTACATATGGATCTTTTTGGTCCTATGCCAGTTCATAGTCTAGGTAGGAAGGTCTACACTTTTGTGGTGGTAGATGACTATTCTAGATATTCCTGGGTGTTCTTTCTGAGATAAAAATCAGAAACACCAAGTGTTTTACATAGTTTTGTCAACCAAATTAAGAATGAACTGGACAGTACAGTGGTCAAAATCAGAAGTGACCATGGCACTGAATTTCAATCTGAAAGTATGACAAGACTGTGTGAAGAATTTAGGATTTTCCAAGAATTCTCCTCACCTAGAACACTACAGCAAAATGGTATTACTGAAAGGAAGAATAGAACATTGATTGAGGCTAGTAGAACTCTATTGAGTGACACTTCTCTACCAGAATATTTCTGGGCTGAGGTAGTAAACTCTGCATGTCATGTGATCAACAGGGTTTCTATCACCAAGTGCCACAAAAAGACTCCCTATGAGATCATTAAAGGTAGAAAGCCAAATTTATCCTATTTTAGGATCTTTGGTTGCAAGTGATATATCCTTAACAATGGCAAGTCTTATCTAAATAAGTTTGCTGCCAATTCCCAAGATGGGATATTTGTTTGGTACAGTAATAATAGTAAGGCTTATAGAGTCTACAACTTGATTACTCAGGTTGTAGAAGAATCTGTACATGTTGTTTTTGATGAAACTAGATTGATCAACAGTGAGTTGCCTTGCAATTCATGCAGTCCAACAGGTATAAATGAGAGAATGGACAAGCTTTCCATTGCAGAAGATTCAACTGCAAATCAAGAAGTGGAAAATGGTGTCTACTGTCCAGGGGGAGTACAAGACTCTCTAGATATAGATGTACACCAAGAGGTGCAACATATTGAAGAGTCTGGAGGTGGTTAACCAGAAGATAATCTACCTCCAGCTGTTAGACACTTAAAGGATCATCCAGCAAATCAGATAATTGGTAATCTAAGACATGGAGTGCAAACCAGAAGCAGGAACTTGAACACAATGCTTTGCTCAAGCTTCCTATCTCAACCAGAGCCAAAGAAATTTGAAGAAGCTATTTTAGACCCACATTGGATTGAAGCCATGCAAGAGGAGCTGAATTAGTTCAGAAGGTGCAAGGTCTGGGAGTTAGTTCCTAAACCAAAAGACCACAACATCATTGGAACAAAGTGGATCTTTAGGAACAAACTGGATGAGAATGGAATCATTGTGAAGAACAAAGCAAGACTTGTTGCAAAAGGATACAGGTAGGAAGAGGGTATTGACTTTGATCAAACCTTTGCCCCAGTAGCAAGACTGGAAGCCATTAGAATATTCCTTGCCTATGCAGCATATCAAGGATTCAAGGTATTCCAAATGGATGTAAAATCATCATTCCTGAATGGAAATCTAAAAGAAGAAGTCTATGTAGAGCAGCCTTCAGGTTTTGTAGATTCTCTCAAACCTAATTATGTTTATAGACTTAGGAAAGCTTTATATGGGTTAAAGCAAGCCCCAAGGGCTTGGTATGAAACCCTATCTACTTTCCTTATTGAGAACAAATTCTCAAGAGGGAAAATAGACAAAACTCTATTCCTAAGGGAATCCAAAGGTAAGATAATCTTAGTCCAGATTTATGTAGATGACATAATGTTTGGGTCTACAGAAAATAACCTTTGCAAGAAGTTTGCTAAACTTATGCAAGGGAAGTTTGAAATGAGCAGTATATGAGAACTTAAGTTCTTCTTGGGACTCCAAGTAAGACAGACTGATGATGGCTTGTCCATGTCCCAGTCTAAGTTCACCAAGGAGTTAATTAAGAAGTATGGTATGGAATCATCCTCCACCATGAGAACTCTTACGGGAACAAGTATGCTTATATGCAAAGATGATGCAGGTAAACCTGTAGATGAGTCTTTGTATAAAGGAATAATTGGCTATCTACTATATCTCACTGCTAGTAGACTAGACATTATGTATACAATATGTGTCTGTGCTAGGTACCAATCATGCCCTAAAGAATCTCATTACACTGCAGTAAAAAGGATTTTGAGATACCTAAACGGCACACCTAATCTAGGCCTTTGGTACCCTAGGAATGGAGATTTTCTACTGACAGGCTATTCAGATGCAGACTTTGCAGGTTGTAAAGAAGATAGAAAAAGTACTACAGGTTCATGTCAATTTCTAGGAGGAAGATTGATATCTTGGAGCAGTAAGAAGCAGACTAGTGTGGCAATATCCACAGCTGAGTCTGAATATGTGGCAGCAGGAAGTTGCTGTGCACAACTGTTGTGGATTCAACACCAGCTAGAAGACTATAGTATTCAGGTAAGTAGAACACCTTTGTTTTGTGATTCTACTAGTGCTATTTTTATTGCTAATAATCATGTTTCACATAGTAGGACTAAGAATATAGAAATAAGATACCATTTTCTTAGAGAACGTGTAGAGAAAGAGGACATCTCACTAGAATTTGTTAAGACAAATTATCAAATTGCAGATGTATTTACTAAGCCTCTAGATGAAACTAAATTTAATAGATTTAAAATTGAATTAGGAATGTTGAACATAGACTAGTCTAAAAAATTTATCTAAGTAAATCTGTGTCAACACATTCAGAGTAGTGTTGTCGACACTTCAGTAAATCTGTGTCGACACATCCAGAGAAGTGGTGTCGGCACTTTAGGTAATGGTGTCGACACAACCAGAGTAATGGTGTCGACACTTCCAGAAATTGTGTCGACACTTGCAATAAGAGTCGACACAGAATTTCTGATGAACTACTAAGTATGTCCAGTGTCGACATATCATAATTTGGTGTCGACACATAGTAGTCTTCGCCGTGGTCGAGACAACAGAAGTATGTGTCGACAATTTCTAACAGTGTCGACACATTTAGACAGTTTTTGCCCTTCTTTTGACCTTCTTTGTTTAAAATGGTATAAATAGGTCGAGAAAATATTCTGTCGACACGCTCTCCAGATTTTTGAGACTAAACCCTTGTGTCGACAAACTCTCTTCTCTCAATTCAAGATTTATCTCCATTCCAATGGCGCCAAAGATTGAAGATAACATTAATGAAGGCTATGAGCTGGTGCACAATGCTTTTGATGATGCGGTGACAGAGATTAAAGGAGTCATTACCCTTATAACTAATAATGGATTAGAGTTTCTTATATCTGAACCTACCAAGATCTGGAAGAAAGAAGTGTTTGAATTCTATACTGCTGCAACAGTGGATTCCTCTGGACTGAAGATTAAATCGACCGTTCATGGTAATAGAGTCAAACTTACTCTAAAGAGTTTAAGAAAGATTCTTCACCTTCCAAGAATTCAGGATGAAGAAGAGGTCCCAGCCTCAAAGACAAGGGAGGCACTTCAGTAGTGTGGATTGGATCCATCCATGAAGATTGGGGCAGCCATCAACCGAAAAGGGATGAATCAACAAGGAAAATTTCTATCTAAAGTGGTAGGGAAGGTGATTTTGTGTAAACCAGGAGGCCGTGATAGGATCTCTGCCTCTATGTTCAATCTGATGACTAGAATAATCTATAAGATTAACACAGATTGGTCTGCAGTTTTGTTTGAGAAGATAAAGGAAGGAATCAAAAAGCCTAATTTGGCTAGATTAATGAGTTTATACCTGGCTGGAGCAATTCAAGAGGTAATGCGTCAGCTTCCAGGATCTAAAATAAATTCACATGAGAAGAATGGACATCAGGATAATATCCAAATGGGATAGGGTTCTCTCCAAGGACACACCTGATTTGGATAAACAAAAGACTGCAGCAAAATCACCAGTTCATGATCATGTGCAGGAGGACACAGTGAATGCACAAGTGCAGGGGGAGCAAGTTAGGGCACAGGTCTAGGACCTGGCTGAAACTGCCCAAGTTCATGAGGAGACAGTTACTGCAAAGTTACAGGGGGAGCAACATTCTGCACAAGGATAAAGGGAAGAAAGCATTCACTTGGCCAGTGAAATGAGTTCACAATCTATTCTTGAAACACCTCATATCAACAGTTCAACACTAGATGTGATCATGGAGGATACATCTATAGTTGCTGATGCTCCAGAAAAAACAGTTCACACTCAGCAAGAGTTCACCCTAGAAGAATTATTTCCTGACATAGAGGAAGCTGTTGAGGGGGAGCAAGTTAACCTTGAGAAGGTGGAGCATATGAATGTAAAGGAGATGCCTCCTAGTACCAAAGAAAGAGTACATATTGATAGTTCCTCTGATTCAGAGGATGAGGAGATAACAAGTTTAAATAAAAGAAAACTAATGGTTTTTAAGAGCAGAAGCCAGAACTATAAGAAGGCTTTGCAAGCTACTACTTCACAACCAGCCCCTGAGATTGATTACAGCAAATTGTTGGTTGATTTACAAGTGAAATTTGATGAGCAGAGATTGGCTCTTGAAAAATATGTGGATGAAAGCAAAAAGGCCCTCCAATTTGATCTAGCACAAGATATAAAATCCATCAGATTTGAGGTAAATCATAATAATAAAGAAATGACAGATTGCTTCCACAAGGGGGGCAATGCTGTAGTCTTTCTAGCAAAGCAACAGGCAGAAATCAAGACACAGGTGGATGATATTGCTGTCAAACAAGGCTATGTCTTTGAAAATCAAATAAGAATGAATGACAATCTAACTAAATCTCACAATGATATAGTCACTGAAGTAAGAAACACAGTTATTGCAATGACTGGGGAAAGAAATAAGGAGAAAGAAGAATTTGATAAGAAGCTACAGGAAGCTTTGGAATCCTTTAAGACAGCTATTACTACTTCTCAGAAAACAATTTCTGATCAGCTTCAAAAGTTAAAGCCATTCTTTAAAGATGGTATTAATTACCTAGATGGGCAAATCAGATTTCAAAAAGATGATTTGAGAGATCATGTGGCCAGAGAAGTCATAAAGGGGAGAGGGTGTTCGCATATGCTGGCTCTGATTATGCAAAATGGATAACCAACAGTATTAGAGCCACTCTGGGATATCCACCCTTATGTGATGATGATAATGTGGCTGAGTTAGGTGTACAACCAGCTCTACTTGAAGGTGATCAACCTGAGGTTGCCCAAGTTATTTACCCCCCTGCAGATCTTGAAATGATACATCAACAAGTTCAGTGTATGTACAGCCCTCCACAACAAGTTACTAATATTATTATTGAAAAGGTAGATATGCCAGAAGCTGGCGTGAAAGCTAAGCAAGATGCTCAATTATCAAAGAAGAGATTCAGAGAATAGGCAGAGTTAAAACCTGATTTTGAGCAATGGAGCCCCACTTCTAGAAATATCATATTAACTGCCTAGAAAGCTGTAAAAGACCAGGTTCATGAAAGGGGTAAATGGTATAATGAGCAGGAGTGGCAGAAGTATGAGGCTAGGTAGGAAGCCATAGTTCAATACAGAAGAAAGGCTAAGAGTGGGAAGCTACATCCTGATGCTCAGGAGCCTAGCAAGTATTTCTCTAAGCCTTTTCATTTTTTTGAAAGGCAAAGAATTAAGGCTGAAGCACAAAAGAAGGCTTAGTTAAAAGGCAAGAAGCCCATTGAAGATACAAAACCTTTTGTGCAGGCTCAGATTAAATCAGGGAAAGGAATAGTCATCAAGGAGCCAGTCCAGCCTTAGTTTAGTTTTACTAGTTTTTTTTTAAGAACTATGTAATTCTTAGTTTTTAAATAAGTCTATGTAAACAGTGTTAAGAAACTTTTTGATATAATAAACAACAATGTTCCATGTTCATTTAATTTGCATCCTTATTCTGTGATGATTAGTTTATTATTTATTTAGTTACCCTGTTAAATAATGCTTATACACATCATCATGTTTGTTTATCATAAGTGGTGTATATCATTGACAAAAGGGTTATGATTTCTCCAAATAGGGGGACATTGTTGGGTACATTGGAAAATGTATACCTGATTTGGAGAAGCCTCACTTAGCTCAATGATATACATCAAGATGTATTTAATGTTATTTTGAGTTTATATGTGCAGATTAAGTATTGGCTAAAATGCAGAGAAAATCTTCTAAGTCCATGTGTTGACACTTGGAAAAACTGTGTCGACACCTGAAGTAACTATGTCGACACACAGAATAAATAGTCGACATTAACTGTGTTGACACCGGGAAGCAGTGTCGACACACAGAATTCTTAGTCTACATCAACTGTGTCGACACACAGGACTTGTGTCGACACACAGCAGAGTTTCAACATAGTTGATTGCTGTGGAGTGAAGGAGTGTTTGTGTCGACACAAATACTCTATGTCGACACATTCTAAAGATGCAGTTTCAAGAAGCAGTGTCGACATCAAGGCAGCTATGTAGACTCCACCAAAGTCTGTGTCGACACTTAAGTCACATGTGTCGATATATATTGACAGTTTGTCTCCACAAATAATGACAATCAATCTCGATGCTTTGCTGACAGAGACAAAGGTTCAAGAGCAGACTGGGGACTTGACATCTGTGCATTCCAACAACTTTAATAAAGCTGTCAGACTTGTCAGAAGTTAGTTAGAAACCGGATCAGCCGGTTACCATTGATGAAGTCTATATATATGGATGGATTCTGTCAAATCAAAGTACATGAACAACAGATCATACACACACAACTAACACAATTATTGAGATTGATCGTTGATCAAGACTGTATAAGTCACACAGAAGAAGATCTTCGTAAGAAGATCTAAGAAGACAATCTGAAGTGATTATCTACTTAGATTTTGTCTAAGGTGAATTCATTAAGAATTCAGAAGGAACTTCAGAAGATTTGGGGAGAGAGAGCTCCAGCTGTTTTGAGGTCAAGAAGGAGACAATCAAAAGTCTCTTAAGAAGTAGATCCTAAACTAATCTACTAAGTAGATCTAGATCCATATCTGGAATTCAAGAAGGAAGCTGTCAGCCAGTCAACTTCAAAGGAAATCAACCCTACTACGTTCATATTCAAGAAGCTTTGAAGAAAGCAAAGAATAGGTTGATTTCATTTATCAGGTTCATCAAGAAGCTGATCAAGAATTCTCTTATCCTTTCTCTCTCAACAAGGGTAAGAGTCCATCAAATTACTTATCAAATTCTGTAGGATCTTTTCAAAGATCTGAGTTGTAAGCCTGTGTTATAAAGGCTGTGTGTAAGAGATTTAGATCTCTGAGTGGTAAGGCTGTTTGAGCCTGAGTGTAGGAGAATTGGTTCTCTGAGTTATAGGCCTTGGGCCAAGGCTGAGGTAGGGCTATTAGCTTGAGTTGTAGGAACCTTATAGGGTTCTGAGTTGTAGGAACCTTTCAAGGTTCTGAGCTGTAAGATCTGTGGATCTGAGGTGAAGGAAGAAGTTAGGCCGAATCTAGCACACTGCTAGAAAGGTGAAGGGGGAAAGTGGATGTACCCAGACCTTGGGGAACCACTATAAACCTATGTGCAATCTGTGATGCTTGTGTTATTTTAGATTCTGTGATTGTATATGTTGTGTTAGCTGTAGAGATTTGAGATTTTTATCAAAAAATTGTAGTTATATTCTGCCTTAGTTTAAAACAAGGAAAAGGACCTATTCACCCCCCCCCCTCTAGGTGTTTAGGTTGTCTTGAAATTAAAACTATCAGTCTGCCCAAGATAGCTCCCCCACGGTTATATATGTGTTCGTCATTAAGGATGGATATCTATTTATACATAGGAAGTTGTTTATTCCGCAATCATTGTTACGCCTCCATATCATCTGGGAACTGCATAGCGGAGGGTTGAGTGGCCACTTCGATAGGGACAAGACAATTATGCTAGTCGAGGAGAAATTCTTTTGGCCTAAACTTAAGGCGATGGTGGGAAGGGTAGTTAGTAGTTGTCGTACCTGTCAAGTGTCCAAGGGAACCAAAACAAACGTAGGATTATATACACCCTTGCCTATCCCTTCCACACCATGGGAAGACGTGAGCATGGATTTTGTTCTAGGCCTACCCATCACTTTACGCCGTCATGATTCAATTTTTGTAGTTGTGGATAGATTTTCTAAAATGGCGTATTTTATTCCGTGTAGTAGGACCAATGACGTGTCTCACATTGTGAAATTGTATTTTAAAGACGTCGTTAGTCACAGTGGAGTGCCGAAGACAATAGTCTTGGATAGAGATGTCAAGTTTACGAGTTATTTTTGGAAGACACTTTGGATTTTAATGGGTACCAAATTATTGTTTTCCGCCGCCTACCATCAACAAACTGATGGGCAAACGAAAGTGGTTAATCGGAGCTTGGGGAATCTTCTTAGATGCCTTGTGAGCGGTCACAAGGGTACTTGGGACCTACTTCTTCCCTATGCCCAATTGGCGTACAATAATTCCAAAAATCGGTCCATGGGTATGTCTCCCAATGAGATTGTCCACGGGTACAAGGCCCCTGTGCCGCTTGACTTGGTTCTGTTTCCCCCAACGTATAAAGCAAGTCAATTTGCACACTCCTTCGCCCAACACATTCATGACCTCCATGCACGTATACGGGCTACCTTGACCTCTCAATACGAATCCTATCAAGCACATACTAATCAACATAGGAGAGTGTCACACTTTGAAGTCGGCGATCAATTTCTAGTCCGCTTAGTTCCCAAGCGACTGCCTACTGGCATCGTTAAAAAGTTTGCTCCAAAGCGCGTTGGCCCCTTCCGGATCATAAAGAAACTCAATGAAAATGATTTTCTCTTAGATTTGCCTGTTGATTGGGGTGTTTCACCCATTTATAACGTCTCGGATTTAACGATGTTTGTTTCGCCTCCACAAGAGTTGACTTCTTTGTCGTCTTCTCCCTCCACTACAATTTCTAATGGGTTGGGACGTGGTATTCCGGATGATCTCTCTCCTATGATTTCCACAGGTTTAACATCGGATGGTAAGTTGTTTTCTTCTCCTTCTGCTGACATGTTTCCAAGGTTTCCCAAAACCTTTCTTATACCAGATAGGATACTTGCTGTTGAACCGCTTACTACTACCGATGGTGCCACCCAACGCTTTCTCATCCGTTGGCGTGACCGCCCTCATTCTGACGACTCATGGGTACTCGAGACATAGCTTCAACGATTGGATGCCGCTCTTCTCCACCACTATCTCCTGGACCACGCATCGGAGATCCTTGATTTTGAGCGGGGGAGGATTGATGTCGCGGCCTCGCCACCACCACTTGAAGATGACGCCGAAATACTAAAACATAAAGATTTCAGGCGACATGATGACTCTTGGACCGCTAACAGAAGGCAACGCAACAATTTCTGCCCGCGGCGCGCAAAGCCTACTTAAAGGCTTACTTGAAGACAATTTTATTTAGTTTAAATGTTATTTTATTTTAGATGCAATTTTATTTGGAACTTGTAATCTTTTATTTTTTTTCATGCATTTAAAACATTTTGGTGTGCTAATAACCATCCGGATTGATGAGGTTTCATCTCAATCTTGGATTGTTGGATCTATTTTGTAACTTCTATATATAGGAGGCTTATTAAGAGAATGATAGAAAATTGGAACCCTAAAATCCCTCCTCTAAAATTTCGGCCAAGCTTGAGATAAGTCGCCCCCCCCCCCCCCTCCTCCCCTCTTCTCCTATTCGGCCGCCCCCTTTGTGGAGCTCTCCGGCAAAGTTTCTTGGTGCGACTTCGAGGAAGAAGGACTACAACCACTCGGTGCGACGCCGGTGGATCCATTCGGTGCGATGTCGGTGGAATCGTGGAGAGAGTGATTCTCCCACAAGTTATCTAGAGTACTTGATGCCAACGGGTTTGGTTAACTCTCCCCTCTTCCTCCAAGTGCTTCTTCTAAGTAGATTTGTGGAAGGTGAATCATCGTGTTCTCCGCAGCTTTAATTTCAATCACCTTTCAAATCTTTGCATGAAATCGTTTTCATTCTTGCTTCTAGTTTCCGGATCGGGTAGATCCATTTTGCTTGATTGGATCTTGGCTTTGTAGCCTTGGTCTTTCTCTCAAAAAGGTTGGCAACCTTTGAATTTATTTTGGGAACGAGTCGACTCAATTTTTACCGTTGATTTAGAGTCGATCATTCTCCGATTATGTTTATGTTTTGTGCGCGAGACGGTTCATCGTTGAGAACGATAGATGCTTGTGTAGGTGCGATCGTACAAGAGTGTGTTGAAGGGTGATTTAGAGCCTCATCCCGAGTAGATCTCCGTTAAGAGCGTACGCTACATCAATGAGAAATTTTAAATTTAACCTTGTACTTCATACTTTCAAGACCATTTTTTTTGTGCATGTGTTTAGGCTTTGTGTTAGTTTCTGGATACCCCACTAGGGTATTGTTTGATACGAGAGCGTCACACTCTTTTCTTACGGAAAGTTTTATCCAAAGAATTGGAGTTGAGTCTTTCTCGGCGGATGCAGAACTGAAGGTGTGCATGCCCAATGGGTCATCCATGACCACTGGGGCAAAAGTGCGCATTTGTTGGAATATAGGCGGGGTTGACTTCACAGTGATAATAGTGGTTTTACCGTTTGTGGAGTTCGATGTCATTTTGGGATTAAAGCAATAGCGGAAACATACCAATAAAACTAGAAGTTATCCACTACCGATCAGGAGTATCAAAATGGCCTTAAGGCCTTACACAAAATAAGTCCAACACTGAATGACAATAAGGTAAAACATCAACGTGCAAAAGCACTCCTAGGCGACCTCAGCATGCAAGCCGGAAATACCAATAACTATTGGAGTTACCATGGTGATCTAGAAGTGGTCAAACATGTAATCTCACTGCCAACGCGATATGAGCCTGCAGGGTCGCACATAAGAGCATGTGGAGAAGTTGGAAGATTGACTGTGTTGGTAAAGGTTACCAATCACCATACAGAATGGGGTCCGGCAAATGTTGCCAAGGAGATTCATCGACTATAGTTCGTCGAGTATCGTCGACTATGGTTCGTCGAGATTCGTCGAATATGGTTCGTCGAGTATCGTCGACTATGGTTCGTTGAGTATCGTCGACTATGGATCGTCGAGTATCGTTGACTATGGTTCGTCGACTATGATTCGTCGACTATAGTTCGTCGAGTATCGTCGACTATGGTTCGTCGAGATTAATCGACTATGGTTCGTCGAGTATCGTCGACTATGGTTCGTCGAGTATCGTCGAGCATGGTTCGTCGACTGAGGCAATTCGTCGACTATCGAACTATTTGATAATCGACGAATGCTGATACCCGACGAATTATTCCAGAAACCCTAATTCTCTGTGGTCTGTGGATAGCGATATTTCTATGTCTGTTTATGCTTCGGGTATAAATTAGAACTTAGGTTTTATGGTCAGAGTACCCCCCGGCCCGACGGAAGTGTTCTGTCGATTTGCTCGCTCCGCCGGCCACCTCTCCGACGATAGTCGCCGGTGCTTGTCTTCCTGGAGCGGACCTAGCAGTCCGTAGAAGTGAAAGGTGCAGTCGATCTCCCTTCCCATTTTTCGTGGGACGAAGATTGGTGATCTCACGCTCATGTGGATTTCTGTAGAGACGTAGACGCTATTCTACGTGGGACTCGCCGTCAATAAGAACTCATATATTGGAGCATCTTTGTTGAGTTATGACTCAACACCGCAAAGGTAATTTTACCTAGTTATTTATTAACTTCTTCATTCAATTTTCATGGCCCGATCCCAAATCTCTTTTTGGTTGTTCTTGATTTTATTGTTTCCGCTGCATGCACAACTGTTGTGCCACCTTGTAGAAAACCTAACAGTGGTATCAGAGCCAGGTTCCGGCCATGATTATTGTATTGGGAGTTAGGTTATTCCAGTACGTGTAAACCTAGGGATTTAGAAGTGTTCTAAATGTCTAGATTTAATGCTGGGACCACCACCAGGGGCGCTGCCCCTTGGACCCCATTAGGGGCTCTGCCCCTAAGACCCCGCCAGGTGCGCGGCCCCTTGGAACCCCGCCAGGAATGTCTGGGATTTCGTGGTAATTTCTAATTGTTAGAAATTGTTGTCTCCTTAACAGTAACCGTCCCTCGAGTGGTTAATGAACCCGTGTATTTTTTTGGATTTTGAATCCAACAAGGAGAGATAAGCTTGTCTACTGCTTTAAGACAAGTTGCCTTTGCCTTTGTCCAATGCATGTAAATCTGAAGATTTGGAAGAGTCTGGATGTTCAGATTTAGCCCTTTCTTCCATCAAATGTTGATAGTACCATGTTGTGCACATAAGGGATGCATGTGGATTTTAGAAAAGTTTTTTTCTTTGGATGTGCACATTGATCAAATGTTTATCATGGTTAATTGTTAACCTATTATCAAAAATCCCTTCATCAAATATTAAGTATTTGGATGCCTTCCGATGGATGACACTCTTCCTGCCTCGATCGATGAAGTGTGGGCTTGCCAAAGCAAGGTGCATTAATCTATCTTGGTAAGGGTGCGAGCGGATAATTGTGATATCCCACTATCGACATCGGGTCTAACTTAACTAGGTGACCTCAAAGGTTGAGTGCCTAGAGGCATAGTGTTGGCATGCACCATATGATGGATGCGAATAAGGAGTTATTCACCAACCATACAAGAATTGCATGAGGATGCATTTGGCAAGCGTTGCCTAACTAAATAACCACATCGTGAGAGAAAAGCCAAAGCTGACTCATTGTGTTGGTAAAATACGGATCTTGTCCACTAAGAGAGTAGCTCGCATGAACTCTCTGAATTGATAGTGAGGGCCATCATTTCAAATAAAAATAGTGGGAGTTTTAATTGAAGTCCAAATTAAAAATAAATTGTATTTTGAAATTTTGGTACTGATATTATTCTGCATGAATTCTTATAGAATTCCATGGCAACTGGTTCACACTCCACTCTGTCTCTGAGAGCCATCCTTGAGAAGGATAAGCTCAGTGGGACCAACTACATGGACTGGTACAGGAACCTGAGAATTGTTCTCAGGCAAGAGCGAAAGCTCTATGTCTTGGAAGAAGAAGCCCCCGAAGTGCCGACCGGGAACTCTTCCCGTGCTGATAAGGATACTTATAAGAAGTATACTGATGATGCCTTAGACGTCGAATGCCTTATGCTTTCCACCATGAACTCTGAGCTTCAGAAGCAACATGAGAACATGGGGTGCAAGGAGATTGACGAGCATCTCAAGAAAATGTTTCAAGGGCAGGCTCGTCAAGAGAGGTTCGACGTCACAAAAGCGTTATTTCAGTGCAAGATGGGAGTTCGAGACTCAGTAGGGACTCACGTACTCAAGATGATTGGGTATATAGAGAACCTTGAAAGGCTGGGTTTTCCTCTAGGTCAAGAGTTGGCCACAGATATGATCCTGCAATTGTTGTCGGACAGTTATGAGCAGTTTGTCTTGAACTACAACATGAATGAAATAGACAAGACACTGCCCGAGCTCCTAGGCATGTTAAGAACTGTCGAGATCAACATGAAGAAGGCCAAGCCTGTCAGCCCCATACTGATGGTGCATAAGGGCAAGGGCAAGGACAAGGGCTCTAAGAAGACAAAGGTGGGACCTAAGTCACATCTTGAGACCAAGTCTTCTGCACTGAAGAAAAAGAAGAGCACGGTGAAGGAAGGGAAATGCCACCACTGTGCCAAGGCTGGTCATTGGAGGAGGAACTGTCCTTCTTACATTGAGGGTTTGCAGAAAATCAAGGGAGGTATGACTTCCGCTTCAAATATTTACGTTATAGAGATAAACCTTTCTGCTCCTTCATCTTGGATATTGGATACCGGATGTGTTTCTCATATTTGTATAAATGTGCAGGAACTGGGAAGGAGAAGATTGCTGAGTAAAGGGGAGGTGGACCTACGCGTCGGCAATGGAGCAAGAGTTGCTGCTGTAGCCGTAGGGATTTACCGTCTTTCTTTGCCCAGTGGGCTTGTAATAGAACTAGATAATTGTTATTTCGTTCCGGCCATAACTAGAAACATTATATCCATTTCATGCTTGGACATGATTGGATTTTCTTTTATAATTAAGAACAACTGTTGTTCTATATTTAAAAATGATGTTTGTTATGTTGTAGCCCAATTATTTAATGGTCTTTATATTTTGAACTTGGACCATCTGATCTATAATGTAGAAAATAATAAAAAACTAAGAACAAATGACCCAAACCCTACATATCTCTGGCATTGTCGTTTGGGCCATATAAACGAGAAGCGCATATCCAAGCTCCATAAAGATGGATTTTTAAACTCATTTGATTATGAATCATTTGAGCGATGCGAATCTTGTTTGTTAGGCAAGATGACTAAAGCCCCTTTCACTGGTTATACTGAGAGGGCTAAGGATCTCTTGGGTGTTGTACATAGTGATGTATGCGGACCCATGAGCTCCATAGCTAGAGGTGGGTATTTCTACTTCGTTACATTTACTTATGATTTCAGTAAATACGGATATGTGTATCTTATGAAGTGCAAATCTGAGACCTTTAAAAAGTTCAAAGAGTTCAAGAATGAAGTAGAAAACCAGTTGGGTAAAAGGGTTAAAGCACTCCGATCTGATCGAGGTGGCGAATACTTGAGTCATGAGTTCCGTGATCATCTGAAAGAGTATGGTATTGTATCACAGCTCACTCCACCTAGAACACCACAACATAATGGTGTGTCTGAGAGGAGAAATCGTACTCTGTTAGACATGGTACGTTCGATGATGAGTTATGCAGACTTGCCTATTTCCTTTTGGGGTTTTGCTTTAGAGACTGCTGTAATGATACTGAATCGCGCTCCAACGAAAACAGTTCTGAAGACACCATATGAGATATGGACTGGGAAGCGTCCTTGTATGTCGTTCATTAAAATTTGGGGTTGTGAGGCATACGTGCGATGTCAAATGCCTGACAAGCTGGAACCCAAATAGGATAAATGTTATCTAGTGGGATATCCTAAGGAAATGAAAGGGTATTACTTTTACCTACCGTTTGAGGGCAAAGTGTTTGTCGCAAGGACTGGCGTCTTCTTGGAGAGAGAATTCTTATCAAGAAAGACTGAAAAGGTAGAACTTGAAGAAGTTCAAGAACCACAAGTAGTGAATGAACCGGAATTGGATTCTGAGATAGGACTATAAGATGTTGTTGCTAGAGAACCTGCTCAAGAAACACAAGTCCTACGTAGATCTGATAGACCAAGATTTGAGCCTGAGAGATATGGATTTATTGTGTCTCAAATAGGTAATGTGTTGCTTATGGATCATGACGATGAACCAGCAACCTACCAAGAGGCAATGAATGGACCGGACTCTGACAAATGGCTTGAGGCTATGAAATCGGAAATGGACTCCATGTACGCAAACCAAGTTTGGAACTTGGTGGAACCACCTGAAGGGGTACGACCCATAAGGTGCAAATGGGTATTAAAGAAGAAGACCGACATGGATGGGAATGTACAAACATTCAAAGGGCGACTGGTGGCAAAGGGTTTTAAGCAAATTCATGGTATTGACTATGATGAGACCTTTTCCCCTGTTTCCATGGTAAAGTCCATAAGGATATTTCTTGTTATTGCTGCGTATTATGACTACGAGATCTGGCAGATGGATGTCAAAACAGCTTTCCTTAATGGAAACCTCCTTGAGAAAGTGTACATGACACAACCCGAGGGTTTTGTATCCCCAAATGAAGCCACTAAAATATGCAAGCTGAATAGGTCCATCTATGGACTGAAGCAGGCCTCTCGAAGTTGGAATCTTCTTTTTGATGAGAAAATCAAAGAGTTTGGTTTCATCAAGAATGAAGATGAGCCTTGTGTTTACAAGCGAATCAGTGGGAGCATTGTTGTCTTCCTGATATTGTATGTAGATGACATACTGTTGATTGGGAATGACATTCCTAACCTGAAAATTGTTAAGAACAACCTAGGGAACTGCTTTTCTATGAAGGACTTGGGTGAAGCGACTTATATACTCGGTATTAAGATCAATAGAGATAGATCAAAGAAGTTGTTGGGTTTGACCCAGAGTACATACATCGAGAAGGTGTTGAAGCGGTTCAACATGCTTGAGTCGAAGAAAGGATTTTTACCCATATCTCATGGTGTAAATCTCTCTATGGACCAGTGTCCAAAATCTTGTGAAGATAAGGACCGCATGAAGTTGATTCCATATGCTTCGGCAATTGGATCAATCATGTATGCAATGTTATGTACTAGACCCGATGTCTCCTTTGCTTTGAGCATGACTAGCAGGTATCAGTCAGACCCCGGTGAGTGTCACTAGATTGCAGTCAATAATATCCTGAAGTACTTGAGAAGGACAAAGGATGTGTTCTTGGTGTATGGTGGAGAGGAAGAGCTCGTTGTAAGTGGTTACACGGATGCTAGCTTCTAAACTGATAGGGACGATTCAAAGTCTCAGTCAGGGTTTGTGTTTTGCCTTAATGGAGGAGCTGTGAGCTGGAAGAGTTCCAAGAAAGAGACAGTTGCTGATTCTACAACAGAAGCCGAGTATATCGCTGCAGCTAATGCAGCGAAGGAGGCTGTATGTATTAGGAAATTCATCGGTGAGCTTAATGTAGTTCCTAGCATTATTGGTCTCGTAGTTCTCTACTGTGATAACAATGGTGTAATTGCACAATCTAAGGAACCTAGATCCCATCAGCGCTCCAAGCACATACTTCGGCGGTTCCATCTTATTCGTGAGATTGTCGAACGAGGAGATGTGAACATTTGCAGAGTACCGACTGAGGAGAATATTGTGGATCCACTGACAAAGCCTCTCGCGCAGAGAAAGCATGATGGTCATACTAGATCAATGGGTATACGATACCTAAATGATCAACTCTAGTGAGAGTCTTGTGGGTTGCGTGTAAATATATATTCTGTTGGCTATTTATTATTTATACATATAATGAATTGTGTACAAAAATTTTTCTTTTACAATTAATGGCAAGTTCTTTTATTATGATTTCTCTATGCAATAGTTAAATGTTAACATAATAAATACCCTTAGAATGTTCGCTTCCATAGGACATCAAGTACGTGACTTGAATGTGAGAGCCTATGATTTATTTGAAGCTTCATTCTTGAAAGGTCCTTGGTCGTAGTATCATCATAGAAACTAAGGGTGATGATGATACATTAAGACTAGCACGTGCGTTGACTGATGACCAGTTCTCATAGGTCATGATATTGTGATATCAAGTCATCACGTGGGTACTTGTTAATGAACAAGTTGTACTGGACAGACCCAACCTGAGACTACTTTGTGGATTATTATCTAAACGTGTCACGAGTAGGTCTTAATTGTAAATGGTGTTGTGGTCCTTTGACCTGAAGTCACAACATTCATCAAGTGAGGAAAAGCGTGCTTTGATGTCATCTAAAGTCTTCCTTGAGAAAGGTTGATGATAAGGGTGGTTATTGGGCACGTTACGAAGTATTTGGGTGTTTGTGTGTGAGCAGATATGGGATTTGTCCTCCTATATAACAGGGGTTGCATCCGTGGGCCCCTTGATAGAACTGGACTGAGAAATGCATGGCCATGCTTGGTTGAGTCAATATGTGATATTGGACTCACCATTCTCTGGAAGTCCGTTCTAGATCAAGATACTTGGATTGAGCTATTATGAGGGTGACACGGTCCATGCCTCTAGTTCTTTCCGAATGTAAGGGACAAAGGGACAAAGACAACGCTGGAACATTGTTCATAAAGGCTTATGAGTTATGAACTCTTATTGCTTGGGTAGCAATGATGCATTGCTAGATACCGCTCATTATTTGTGAGGTTTTTGGTTTGATACTTTCAAGATCAAGTGGGAGACTGTTGGAGTTACCATGGTGATCTAGAAGTGGTCAAACATGTAATCTCACTGCCAATGTGATATGATCCTGCAGGGTCGCACATAAGAGCATGTGGAGAAGTTGGAAGATTGACTGTGTTGGTAAAGGTTACCAATCACCATACAGAATGGGGTCCGGCAAATGTTGCCAAGGAGATTCGTCGACTATAGTTCGTCGAGTATCGTCGACTATGGTTCGTCGAGATTCGTCGACTATGGTTCATCGAGTATCGTCGACTATGGTTCGTCGAGTATCATCGACTATGGTTCGTCGAGTATCGTCGACTATAGTTCGTCGACTATGATTCGTCGACTATAGTTCGTCGAGTATCGTCGACTATGGTTCGTCGAAATTCGTCGACTATGGTTCGTCGAGTATCGTCGAGTATGGTTCGTCGAGTATCGTCGACTATGGTTCATCGACTAAGGCAATTCGTCGACTATCAAACTGTTCGATAATCGATGAATGCTGATACTCGACGAATTATTCCAGAAACCCTAATTATCTGTGGTCTGTGGATAGCGATATTTCTAGGCCTGTTTATGCTTCGGGTATAAATTAGAACTTAGGTTTTAGGGTCAGAGTACCCCCCGGCCCGACGGAAGTGTTCCGCCGATTCGCTCGCTCCGCCGGCCTCTTCTCGGACGATAGTCGCCGGTGCTTGTCTTCCTGGAGAGGGCCTAGCAGTCCGTGGAAGTGCAAGGTGCAGTCGATCTCCCTTCCTATTTTTCGTGCGACGAAGATCGGCGATCTCCCGCTCGTGTGGATTTCTGCAAAGACGTAGACGTTATTCTACGTGGGACTCGCCGCCGACAAGAACTCATACATTGGAGCATCTTTGTTGAGTTGTGACTCAACACCGCAATGGTAATTTTACCTAGTTATTTCTTAACTTCTTGATTCAATTTTCATGGCCCGATCCCAAATCTCTTTTGGGTTGTTCTTGATTTTATTGTTTCCGCTGCGTGCACAACTGTTGTGCCACCTTGTAGAAAACCCAACAATAACATGGAGCATCACAGTTAAGAAGAAAACAAGCTAGTAAGCATGGTAATCACTTCATGAGGCTTAGGCCTTTTCGGCCGGCGCACTTGCTCCCGCTTGTGATCCTTGCCCTTTAAAAATTTATGGTAACGTGGGTCAGCAAAGGCAGACCTCTGCTATGTAACTAACACATCTCCTCCCAGCCACCCCTAACGGACCCTGGGGTACACCTCAAACCTGCAAGTCAGCACTTCGTATGTCATATACATAAACATGTAAAGCTTTAAAAACAGGTTTGGATGTCTCAAACAACAAACATGTTTTCTATGTTGAACATATAACCAAAGGTGCCTACTATGCAGCATGTATGCAAACTCGGGCTTCACCCAAGGCACCATATCGCGTATGCATCTAGCACATCATCATAACAAATAGGTACTTCCAATTTCCCCATCGGCGTTTAGCCGCAACCAAAAAGGGTACTGCAATTCCCCTAACGACATATAAGTCATCACACGGAAATCTTGCCAAGGCCCCACCCGCTCGTGAGTCTTAGACCCGGGCTTGCCTGCAAACTCTGACTTCTCACGTTAGGATTCCGTCTCACACACAAACAGATTCTAAGAACCCTTGTTGGACCCCACCCGCTCGTGGGCTTCATTGCTCGGGCTTGTCCTATGCTTGACATTCTCGTCAGTCTCATAGAAGGGAACTAGTCTCGCCGGGACACTCTCCCCACATGACTTGCACATCACGGGATATCCAGCCGACCACGAAGACAAAGCCGCACCTTAGCACATCACGATCCACAATCGTTCCCACCCTAATCAGTCATTCGTACTGCAACGTTCTCGCGCACCATGGAAACCATCTACCTCCAATGCGGAGCTAACTTTGACCGGTTTCGGCTACACGTACT
Source organism: Platanthera zijinensis (assembly GCA_039513925.1). Lineage (NCBI taxonomy): Eukaryota > Viridiplantae > Streptophyta > Magnoliopsida > Asparagales > Orchidaceae > Platanthera > Platanthera zijinensis. Next base: position 226,800,236 of record CM077079.1, read on the forward strand.
CACTCGCAAAAGTGGGGAAACACATACATCACAAACGGCATCTTGCCACAATGGATTTCTACAAAATCCTTAAGGCTCGTTATGCAACATCACCGAGTCGGACTAACGGTCGCGACTACGGCTTCACCCACAATGCCTAATCCACTAACGGAGCAGATCTCTAATGCAATATCATGTCGGGGACGAACACAATCGACCCGGTGGTTCCTCTTGAACCATGGCGACCCAAACCCCTCTCATTTGAGAGATTTGGTACCCAAAAGCTTGAAAAGCAAGAAAGAAAGAGATGTTATGCACGCATCCTAGAAACCGAGAGAAGAAATGCCATTATCTTACGACCACTCTTCCTAGCCATGGAATCCTTGCTTTGAACAGATTGACACGAGCACCTCCACGCCCTCTCCACGGATCTTGTCTCGGAACGACGATTGGAGCTCTGAAGCTCCGTCAATGGTGGAAGGAAGCTCTCTCCTTCCTCCTCCCTTATCTCCCTCTCCAACCCTAACTCTCACTCTAAAAGATGAGAAATGAGGGGGAAGACACTCTAAGACATAATAAAGTCTTTTGGGCGGAAGATCCTGGCCCTTGGATCGAATTTTAGGAAGCATCGGATGACCACAAAAGAAAATGACGGAAATGCACCCGCCCGCACGATCAGTGGCGCACGACTAATGGTCGTGCGCACTAGATCCCATGATTGTGCATTTAACAATGGCAGAACTCCAGAGAAAATGGGATAAACGCGCACGAGCAGCGGCGCATGACCAGTGGTCGTGCGCACTATGTCCAATGGTCGTGCGATTGCCCGAGGCAGAACTTGGAAAAATGGAGAATAGTGCACACGATTAGTGACGTGCGACCAGTGGTCGTGCGAACTAGATCCAATGATCGTGCGCTAGATCCAACTTCGAGCTCATCGACCTACCGCCAGCGGTATCTCTACCGTCGGGCGTTAGCTTCTAGCGACTCCAGGTCTAAAAACGGGGGTGTTACACCCTCGTGAGCGAGAGAAGCACGCGCCTCCCTCTTGTGCGCATGTTGGCGGCCGCCGCCTCCATCACCTCCGGCCATCGCTGGTCGTCGTCGTCACCGGGTAACCTGCTTGGACCACCCAGACTGTCCGGGGGGGCACTTTTATCTTTTTCCTAAAATTGGTGATCCAGGTAATCGAAATGGAGCCACGTCATTCGCTAGCAAAGGCAGACCTCTGCTGTGTAACCAACACATCTCCTCTCGGCCACCCCTAACGGACCCTGGGGTACACCTCAAACCTGCAAGTCAGCACTTCGTATGTCATATACATAAACATGTAAAGCTTTAAAAATAGGTTTGGATGTCTCAAACAACAAACATGTTTTCTATGTTGAACATATAACCAAAGGTGCCTACTATACAGCATGTATGCAAACTCGGGCTTCACCCAAGGCACCATATCGCGTATTAATCTAGCACATCATCATAACAACTAGGTACTTCCAATTTCCCCATCGGCGTTTAGCCGCAACCAAAAAGGGTACTGCAATTCCCCTAACGACATATAAGTCGTCACACGGAAATCTTGCCAAGGCCCCACCCGCTCGTGAGTCTTAGACCCGGGCTTGCCTGCAAACTCTGACTTCTCACGTCAGGATTCTATCTCACACACAAACAGATTCTAAGAACTCTTGTTGGACCCCACCCGCTCGTGGGCTTCATTGCTCGGGCTTTTCCTATGCTTGACATTCTCGTCAATCTCAAAGAAGGGGACTACTCTCGCCGGGACACTCTCCCCGCATGACTTGCACGTCACGGGTATCCAGCCGACCACGGAGACAAAGCCGCACCTTAGCACATCACGATCCACAATCGTTCCCACCCTAATCCATCATTCGTACTGCAACGTTCTCGCGCACCATGGAAACCATCTACCTCCAACGCGGAGCTAACTTTGACCGGTTTCGGCTACACGTACTCACTCGCAAAAGTGGGGAAACACATACATCACAAACGGCATCTTGCCACAATGGATTTCTACAAAATCCTTAAGGTTCGTTATGCAACATCACTGAGTCGGACAAACGGTCGCAACTACGGCTTCACCCACAATGCCTAATCCACTAACGGAGCAGATCTCTAATGCAATATCATGTCAGGGACGAACACAATCGACCCGGTGGTTCCTCTTGAACCATGGCGCCCCAAACCCCTCTCATTTGAGAGATTTGTGCCCAAAAGCTTGAAAAGCAAGAAAGAAAGAGATGTTATGCACGCATCTTAGAAACCGAGAGGAGAGATGTCATTATCTTACGACCACTCTTCCTAGCCATAGAATCCTTGCTTTGAACGGATTGACACGAGCACCTCCACGCCCTCTCCAAGGATCTTGTCACGGAACGACGATTGGAGCTCTGAAGCTCCGTCAATGGTGGAAGGAAGCTCTCTCCTTCCTCCTCCCTTATCTCCCTCTCCAACCCTAACTCTCACTCTAAAAGATGATAAATGAGGGGGAAGACACTCTCATACATATTAAAGTCTTTTGGGCGGAAGATCCTGGGCCCTTGGATCGAATTTTAGGAAGCATCGGATGACCACAAAAGAAAATGACGGAAATGCACCCGCCCGCACGATCAGTGGCGCACGACCAGTGGTCGTGCGCACTGGATCCCATGATTGTGCATTTAACAATGGCAGAACTCTAGAAAATGGGATAAACGCGTACGAGCAGCGGCGCATGACCAGTGGTCGTGCGCACTATGTCCAATGGTCGTGCGATTGCCCGAGGCAGAACTTGGAAAAATGGAGAATAGTGCACACGATCAGTGACGCACGACCAGTGGTCGTGCGAACTAGATCCAATGATCGTGCGCTAGATCCAACTTCGAGCTCATCGACCTACCGCCAGCAGTATCTCTACCGTCGGGCGTTAGCTTCTAGCGACTCCAGGTCTAAAAATTGGGGTGTTACTGATGCAGGGAGGAGGTGTGGGGGGCTCGGATTGTGATGAAGGGAGGAGGACGGTTTTTGCTTATTGGGTGGAAGGGGTCGGTTTTCTTCGTAGAGGAAGAGGAGGGCTTGGGTAGCTAGAGGAAGAGAAGATATGAAGGAGGGAGAAGAAAACCAAGAAAGCGGAGAGGGAGGAGAAGGCCGAATATTGTCTAGGGGGAGGAAAGAGAGGAGGTGGCCGAGAGAGATTAAAGAGGGAGAGGAGGTGGCGGCTTTGGACTTGGATGAGCCCTAAGGGGGTGGTGGTGGCCGGCGGCTTGGAGGGAAAAGGGAGGCCGATATTTTTTTGGGGAAGTAAAAGTGAGCTTGGGTTGGGGTGGTGGAGGTGAGGGAGAATATTGAGGAGGAGAAAGGAGGAAAGAGGTAGACGAGATTGAGAAGAAAGGGGAGGGGGTGGCCGGCGGCCAAGGTAGAGAGAGGGAGAGAGGGGTTGGCCGAAATTTGCCAAAGAGGGGGGGAGGAAAATTCTCTCAAGAATCTCTAGGTTTTTTCAATTTTTCATTCTTTCAATACTTAATCAAACAAAACATGACTATATATAGCCTTACACCACTCAATCTCCTCCATACATATTAAGAACAAAATAAAAACAATTCCAAAATTAAAATGCATGAAAATGAAAGCAAATATATGATGGTTATAAGTATCCATCATAATTACAAGAATAAAAATATAATAATAAGATTGCTTAAATTAAAACATTGCTTAAATAGAAATTGCTATAAATGATAAAAGATAAATAATAAAATATATAATTATAATTTTAATTTATAATTATATATTTTATTTAAAATGGTGTCGGCAGACGTCGTGCAAAATATGAAGCGGCGTTGGCGAAGGAGCGTCACGGCATTGACGAAGAAGCGTTGCGGCGTTGGCGAAGAGCGTCGTCATCAATTCTCCCACACTTTAAATCACTCATCTCCGATGAGTGGCCCGTGAGGGGGGAACAGTCAGAAGAAAGCAGCAACATTGGGACAAGTCTGGCCATAAAAGTTGGAGGGTGTCAATTATAAAATTGACATGAACCTCCCTCTGATACCAAATTGATGCAGGGAGGAGGTGTGGGGGGCTCGGATTGTGATGAAGGGAGGAGGACGGTTTTTGCTTGTTGGGTGGAAGGGGTCGGTTTTCTTCGTAGAGGAAGAGGAGGGCTTGGGTAGCTAGAGGAAGAGGAAGATATGAAGGAGGGAGAAGAAAACCAAGAAAGCGGAGAGGGAGGAGAAGGCCGAATATTGCCTAGGGGGAGGAAAGAGAGGAGGTGGCCGAGAGAGATTAAAGAGGGAGAGGAGGTGGCGGCTTTGGACTTGGCCGAGCCCTAAGGGGGTGGTGGTGGCCGGCGGCTTGGAGGGAAAAGGGAGGCCGATATTTTTTTGGGGAAGTAAAAGTGAGCTTGGGTTGGGGTGGTGGAGGTGAGGGAGAATATTGAGGAGGAGGAGGAGAAAGGAGGAAAGAGGTAGCCGAGATTGAGAAGAAAGGGGAGGGGGTGGCCGGCGGCCAAGGTAGAGAGAGGGAGAGAGGGGTTGGCCGAAATTTGCCAAAGAGGGGGGGGAGGAAAATTCTCTCAAGAATCTCTAGGTTTTTTCAATTTTTCATTCTTTCAATGCTTAATCAAACAAAACATGGCTATATATAGCCTTACACCACTCAATCTTCTCCATACATATTAAGAACAAAATAAAAACAATTCCAAAATTAAAATGCATGAAAATGAAAGCAAATATATGATGGTTATAAGTATCCATCATAATTACAAGAATAAAAATATAATAATAAGATTGCTTAAATTAAAACATTGCTTAAATAGAAATTGCTATAAATGATAAAAGATAAATAATAAAATATATAATTATAATTTTAATTTATAATTATATATTTTATTTAAAATACTGTCGGCAGACGTCGTGCAAAATATGAAGCGGCGTTGGCGAAGGAGCGTCACGGCATTGACGAAGAAGCATCGCGGCGTTGGCGAAGAGCGTCGTCATCAGTTACACCCTCGTGAGCGAGAGAAGCACGCGCCTCCCTCGTGTGCGCATGTTGGCGGCCGCCGCCTCCGTCACCTCCGGCCATCGCTGGTCGTCGTCGTCACCGGGAAACCTGCTTGGACCACCCGGACTGTCCGGGGGGGGCACTTTTATCTTTTTCCTAAAATTGGTGATCCAGGTAAGCGAAACGGAGCGACGTCATTCGCTAGCACAAATTCCGGCCTAGTGCAATTACCGACGTGTCCCTCCAGAAAACTTTAAAGGGTTCTCAAACCCTCATTTGAATACAAGCAACTCCAAAGGCTAGAGAGAACTTTAATGTTTTTCGGGGAGAACACGGGGCTTAGATCGTTTCTCCGCTCGGTATTCACTCCTCTCTCTCTCTCTAACGCAAAGGCATCCCAAAGCTTCTGAGGCGTGGAATTCTTCCTCACAGGGGTGCTCTCATCAAGGCTCCGACTCAGCATGAGCGCTTCTATCAAAGCTCCGTGAACCTGATAATTTTCCCAACCGGAGCGCTTCCACCAACGCTCCGTGGACTTAGCAATTTTCCCAGCCGGAGCACTTCCATCAAGGCTCCAAGGACTTAGTAATTTTCCCAGCCGGAGCACTTCCATCAAGGCTCCAAGGACTTAGTTTCTTTGTTTTTGTATTTCGTACTTGTAACAAAGAGGTGATCTGTCACCCTCCGAGAAATCATCTCAACTCTTGTAAACACCAACAAAATAGTGGATTTTGCCTCGGCACAAATCCGCTCGCGTGGTTTTTCACCCTTTTCGGGTTTTTTACGTCAAAACAAAAACCTTTTTGTCGTTTGTTGTTGTTCTTCTTTGACTGTTTGCGCGTCCGGTTCGATTTCGAGCTAAGGCAGTCTGATTCTTCGGATGGGGAAAAACTGGATGACCCGCAACAACCATGTTTGTCACGGTGATGACAGACGTAAACGCATGGGTTAAACCGTCATTTGTTAAGAATCACCTAACAAACCTCATCTGTTTGAACATAAAAGTGGATGAAATTCCTTAGGTGGACATTCACGAATGACAATTTAACTCATATGTTCATGACCGCCACAATCGTGTCAAACGGTGCCAAAGTGTCAAAAATGTTCTAAACATCCATAAAAAATTATCCACCAAATTTCAAAATTTAAAAAACTTGTAGTATTTTCCCACAATTATTTCATAGATGGATCATAAATGTCTTATTAGGCAACCCGGTGTATTGAACTCTGTCCAACTTTCAATTCTAATTGACCCAGCCAGTTCAAAATGCCGCAATAGGCCTAGGAAAACTATTCCAAGATTATCCTGCCCAGTCCACCGCCAGGTTTCCCCATCGGGCTCAATACAGGTCTCGGTGGCCTGTAATCTGTATGCACAGTGGGCTGAAGTCTAATTCTTGAAATCCAACTCGCTTATTCTGAACATACCCTTAAGTAACTTGGAGATAAATCACAGAACTGTGGACAATTTGATATAATAAAGTAACTTAAAAGATTTGAAACAACTTTTAAAAGCAACGAACAATAATCTAAAATACTCCCACTCACAATGTCTCGTAATTTCGTTAAGATCACGAGGAGCATTTGGTGGAAAACTAATTATTAGTATATAAAAAAAAATTTAGGTCTCAATGTTCTCTGAATTAACTCTCTCACACCAAAGTGCTTTCCTCCATGGATTTGTGAAGGGGATTACCACCACAAATTGCTTTATGTTTATTTCCTCGAACTTCAAACTATTACTGATATTGAGTCGAGCTCGAACGACTGAGCTCGGCACAAAGTCAAAATTTTTGAATCAAATTCGGCTCAAAATCAAAATCGAGCTGATTTAGGGGTGTCCCAATATCATCTTGAAATCAAATTCGAGTCAAATTAAATCGACTTGAATTGAATCAAATCAATTATAACCAACTACGATTCGGATCAATGTTCGAAAAACTTGAGTTTCGAATAATATGAGCAGGTAACTTCAAACACCACAGTTTTAGAGAGTTAAGGTTTATTAAATATTTTTTCTTATTAATAAAATTAATAATAAACAATCGTCTCATTTTACAAATATTTGGTCATCTAAATCGTAAATACTTCTAGTGTATCTTCAATTCTTCATTACATTATTTATATTAACTGTTTAAATAATTTAAAATAGAAATTTATTTTCGAATTGACTCTTTATATCAACGAAGAAATATAATGTTGAGAAATAGATTATGTTGCATATTAGAATTGTGTTCAAAATTTGAAATATATTTTGATATGATTGTATTGCATATTAGATTGAAAATTATATAGTTAACTTGTTTTCTTTTAGTAATAAGTTTACAAGCATTATTACTTTAAGAACATTAAACACAAGCAACAATCAGTCAAATAATAAATTATTAAATACTAGATAATGCTCACACACTGTGATAATCGAACTCATGATTTTTCTGTTATGAGGCCTCAACTTACCCAACTGGATCAAGATTCATTATCATAGTTTACTTTTTAAAGACATCATCAAATTAGTAAAAAAACATTAATACTAAGTTTATTGGCCTAAATAGAAACAAGGTTTCTCCTACCAATAAATAATAAAATAGTAAATATCTAATTAATAGAGTTTGACGGCTTTGCTTGAGAAAATGTTTTGGTGCGCACAACACGTTGTATTCTATGTGAGCATGACAACTTATTTCCTTTTAATAGTTTTTTACTCAAACTTTTACTGTTTTACAAAAAATAAATGAAAAAGAATATAAAAATTACTATATTTTTACAATCCCTGTGAGTACTCATTTGTCCATTTAGGCTCTGTTTGGGACAGCTCTGGCGGATTGAAAAGCTGCTGTTCGGATAGTGCTGTTTTAAAATAGATCTCTGGGGAACAGTTTTGAAAAGCTGCAGAGTGTTTGGATGTTCTGTGCAGAAGTGCGCTCGGAATCGCAGGAGAAAGGCCGTCGGGGGCTCGGAATCGCCGGAGGAAGGCCGTCTGAGGCTCGGAATCGCCGGAGGAAGGCCGTCCGGCCTCTGAGCATGTTCCAACTGAAGAAACCATTAGATTTCCAAAACCTGTGAGAGAGAAAGCTATTTTGCGGAAGCTGAAGCTGGGGGAGGGGAGATTTCTGAAGAGCTGCAAAACAGCTCCAGATTTCTGAAAAGCTGCTCTTAAGGAGCTGTCACAAACAGTTAAAAAACAGCTCTGGCGGCTGGAATAGAGATTCTCCAGCCGCCAGAGCTGCGCCAAACAGACCCTTAATGAGCAAATTTGAAAAAGTATTATTGCAGGTCACCTGGGTTTTCCCCGGCCCGGAGAATCTGATCAACTTAGCTCGGAATTGTACCAGGCTCGCAAACAGTCAAAGAAAAACAGCAACAAATGTCAAAAGACTTTTTTTAACGTGAAAAATCCGGAAAAGGTGAAAAAATACGTTGTTGGATCTGTGTCGGGCCAAAATCCACTATTGCGTTTGAGATTACAAGAGTTTGAGATGATTTCCCAGAGGGTGACCGGTCACCTCTCGGTCACAAGTACAAAGTTTGAAAATGATGGATAAGAGACCAAACCGTCAGAGCCTAGATGGAAGCGCTGCGGCCTGGAATATTGCTAAGTTCATGAAACTTCGATGGAAGCATTCTGGTTGGGAAAAATCTCCAAATCCACGGAGCCTCGAAGGAAGCGCTCTTGCTGAAGCGAAGCCTTGGTGGGAGCGCTATCGTTGAGATAAACGTCGTGCCTTGGAGGCCTGATGTAACATTTGCGCTAGGAGGGGAGCGGAGGATTGGTCTATGTCCATGACCTCGCTGGAAAATCTCAGAGCTTTTTCTAGCCTCTTGAGTTGTTTATCTTCAAATGAAAGTCTAGTAGCCTATTTATAGTTTTTTTCGAGGGATACGTCAGTAATTGTGGCGGGTCGGAATTTGTGCCGGTGAATTACATCATTCAATTTTAGCCGCCTGGATCATCAAAATTATTAAAATGCCGAGAGTGCCCCCCCCCCCCCTCCCCGAGCGGTCCGGGCGGCCCAGGCAGGTTGCCTGGTGGCAGCGGCGGCCGGCGGAAGCGCGGGCTGGCCGAGGGGCCGTGCGCGTGGGCTGGCCGTGCGCGGGCGACGCTTGCTAGAGCAGGCGGGGCGTGCGCATGTTGCGCGCGCACAGGCCGCGCGGGCTGGGTGTGCGTGCGCGTAGGCCTCGCGTGCCTGCACGGGGTGATCGTGCGCGCGCGAGGAAACTACATGTACATGTGCGCGGGTTTTTCCCTGCGCTAGGGTGTTTTCGAGCCTTGAGGGAGTGTGGTGTGTTGCGCGCAACCGGTCGGGTTGGCTTTCCCAACGCGTCCTTGGTCCGAGTTCTTCCTGCTTGACTCAAAATTTCAGGGGGAACCCCATCAAGTATGAATGTAAAAAATTTTAAGGCAGACATATTACAGTTATAATTTTTAAATATTACATTTAAATTTCCAGTCAAAACCAACAATTGCAACTGTTTTTTTGGATCTGTTCAGAACATGGATAAATAAGTACTTAAATTGTTTATAAAAATATCATTATTTACATTTTGTAAATTTTTTGCCAAAATCAATTTTTAAATACCGAAAAATGTGTTTTAGATGAGAAAAAAGACATGCACACATAGAATATGGTGTCGACACAATTGTCATCTCCTGGATGTCATGCTCTCTTTGCTCCGAGAGCATGAGAGCCTGGACAGCGGGATCGTCTCGGAGAAAAGAGAACAGGGCATCCACTAGAGGTGGGAAAAGCAGCATTTTCATGGCGACAGTCAATTTTAGGTAGTTAGGATGATAAGTTTTTTCAAAAAGTTTTTTTCAAGAAAGTGTGTTTGGTTTTTTGAGCAGGTCCAACTTAACTTTCTAAAATCTGTTTTCTCTGCTTTTAACTCTCTTTTATTCAAGAGTTTACAAAAGTCAAGCACGCCTCATCATTTTACAATTTGCCTTTCTTGTAACATGTTTATTTATGATTTTTATAATATTTTCTTTTCTATTTCATAACAAATCAGCATAAAACACATTTTTTATTATTAAAAAAAGCTAAACATTGATTATTAAAATCTATTCTTTCACATTAGAAAACGTAAAACACTTATTTGAAAAATACTTAAATGAAGCTTTTTCAAACTACCTGTAGCTTCTTCAAAACAGCTCTATTAACACCGCTGATTTCCAACCTTTATTTTTTCCATTTCCACCGCCATCATAATTTTAGAAAAGCAGAGTTGTTTATTTAATTTGAAACGAAATTCTCTATCAATTGGAAATGCATATAGCACATAAATATAGACAATCTTTTTCATGCATGCTATTTTATAAATAAATTTCATGCATGGTTCAATGACTAGTAGACCTACTGAGCACAAGCAGGATCAACGTTGTTAATAGTAGCAGTTACTATGTATACATTGTACATATTAAAATCATAATTTACCCGTATATTTAATTATTAAAGTCATAACATATACTTGGGAAAAATCAAGACAGCTTAATTTAAGCTTTGCGAACCGTAAGTGCAGAAGTTCTCATATGATATCGGAGTCATCTAAGCACAAACACCTTAGCATTTGAAAAAAAAAATGCCCAACAAATTATCTATGATCGAGAAAGAATCGCAAATACATTGGAACATCTAGAATGAGTGAAAGTAAAGAAGGTAAGTCACCCTGAGCATTAAGTACCCCATAAGTTATTTATTGTCATGCCCTCGGAAAGGGACTATAATTTATTCCTAATATAGTTGTCTAGACCTTAACGTGTTATGATTATAACCTAGGGTTGAACCCTAGCATGCCATGGCATATTTTGGCCAATCTATAGGATTGTTTAGTGAGTGCATTGTCGGGGTTTCACCAGGAGTGTTTCCCCACAGGACATTCACTTTTGGATTGCTCCACTACACATAGGGCTGGTCTATGTTGTTCTTGCTACAAATAAGTCTGGAAGTCGGTGAGGGAGTCCAAATGTTGGTGCTTTGTAAGGAAAAGTTTTTTAGGCTCCTATGGAGAGAGAAACCGAAGACAAAACCTCTAACTCTCCTTTGAGAAAACATTGCAAATACCTTGCTCAAAGATAAGAATATCAGCAAAAACATCTTCTAGCATCCCATTTTATATAACAAAATAGTTCAAGCCCAAGTAAATGAAATACCTTGGATCACCTAACAACAAGAGTTCTTCAATATGGAAACGACTTCCTTAGCTTGCAGAACGTGCATCTCCATTACTACATTCTTATTTCTTTCCTTCAGATTGAAGACACAGGCATCACCCTCCTTTAAGTTATTTTCTTTAAAAAAATTTAAGAGTGATGTCCCCACAAATCCCCAACAATTGTGCATCCCTCTGCAACGCAGAAGCCACTTCTTCTTTTTATTACAGATTGTGATAGCATTTGGTTTTTGAGGAATGTGGTCGGATATAAATTTTTTAGGAATAGTCTGCATAAAAAATCAAGGATGAATATTAGTTTTGCGAAAGTACTATAAAAGCCTGATATCAGTTATCGCTGATCAACATGATGTAAAATGAGTTCTTATCATGTTGATGTTATTGCAGGCCAGTAGAGGTGGAAAAGAAACAAAACAGAATAACAGGAAAGATGACATCAAGCTTGCTTTACTTCATTTCAATAATAGTTATTAGTTAACTGATACAATGATCTGATGATTTATAGTTGTTCAACAGGAATATGAAGCACCAAATACATTAATATAACATTAAGAAGATAGAGTTCCAAGGTTATATGACCTTTGGAAACTCATTACATTAAGAGCTTTATTTATTGAGTAGCCAATCGGTTCATTCTTCAATACAACATTTATAAAGTTTTATAAGCAGGCTTTTGATCTTGAATAATTGAACATGAAAGAAATTGTTGAAATTTGATATAGCGGAAGATGGAAAATCAGGGGCAGGAACACTCAACCAATCCGAGCCCAAATAATACCAGATGCAAAACAGAAGAGCAAGAATCTTGTACTAAACAATCTTTACAAGGCGAGACATACATGGCGAGACATGATTTCGCCAAAATATCCATAGGAAAAGCAGAAACAATGCAAGGCAAAACTAGCCGGGCGGACTGCCTCAGAGACCGCCGAGTCCGTTGAGACCGCCAAGCAGCTACTGCATGTAACATCTCATGTTACTTCTAGGCCCCTTAACTTAGATTGGGTTAGGCATGGGGTGGGGATTATGGGAAATTAGCTAGGTTTGACCCTAAGTGGTGGGTTGCAGCCATGTGAGGCCCACCATAGGACCAAGTCAAACTAGGTCAAACTAGACTAAATGAGGACACTAGCCACACCATGACCCCCACCACACTGCCATAACCCTAATTACAATCTAAGTGGACTCAAGGTCATGCCCTAGGTCAACACTTTGACCATAGTTGACCCAGGTCAACCTTGGATCTAAAGTGGTCAAACCCCACACTCATGGGCTCAATTGGATCAAGTAGGGCATCACCATGACCCAAGCCATGTTGGGTGATGATTTAGACCTCATGACCACTAAGTGGGGTCAAACCACTCACCCATTTGACCAAGTCAACCCTAAGGTCAAACTTGATCAACCTTAAGCCTAATTAAGGGTAATTGAAGACCAAGCCCATTCCTAGTGGGCTAAGACCATCACCATGGCCCAATCCATGTTAGGTGATGACATGGTGTCCATGGCCATCATATGGGGTCAGCCTACCCATCATGTTGACCAAGTCAACCCCAAGAGTCAACAAGTCAACACTTTATCCTAAAGAGGAAAAATGGACCCAAGCCAATTTCCCATGGGCCAAGCCCACCAAATTTGGCCCATGACCAGCCAAGTGGCCAATGACCAGCCCTACCCCCCTGATGATAGAGAGAGAGGACATGCACAAGGGTAAAAATGGAAATTTGGGTGAATGAGGAGAGAGGAAGAAAGGAGTGATGGTGAAGACCATGTGGTCTTCATCTCCTCAGCCCAAAAAGGTGCTGGCCGACCACCCCACCACATTTCAGAAGAAAATGGGGCATGACAGCCACTTGTCACCCATGGTGGAGCAACCAAAGTGTCAACCCGAGCTCACCTCGGCCATATCTCCATGTATAAGCCACCTCAGTCCAATTCACCCCCACCAACAGCTTCAGAAGGAGGAATCGACTGGAGAACGATAGCTTGAACATAGAAATCGGTGGAGAAACGAGGATTTGGGCAGGAGATCGCCGGCGCACCACCACCATGCCAAACCGCCGCCTGACTCGCCGCCGAGCCCCAATCCAGGTCCGTTTCGCCTCACTTCAAGCCGTACTAGCTTCCTAGATCTTTAGGTTAAGCAATCAGGCTCAATTGAGCCCGATGCCATGGGAGAAAATCCCGATTTTCTCAAGCTTTTCACACTCCTCGGGATCGCCGGCGCTGCCGCCTCTCGCCGCCTAGTCGCCGGCAAAAGCCGGCCACCACCACCGTGAAGGTAGTGGCACTATTGGCCGGCCATGGCGCCACCTCATCTGGCCGGAAACCGCCCCGCAAGGTGGCCCAGGAAATCCAATCGGGACCGTTGAATCGTTGGGGAAGATGATAGGATTCCGTCGGTTTGTCGCTTTAAGATTCGTGCAATTACTTATATATGATATAATAATTAATGTTATGGAAATTAAAATATCTGTCACACTTTTACAGCTAGATTGCATGTGTAATTTAGGGCACCTAGAGACATTTCTAGGTCAGGACCCTTGAATAGAAAATGTAGCCCTAGGTCTTATCTTTAAAATTCTACCCTAATCATGGGTTTTGACCCAGTGGTCTGTCCTGTAGGGAAATTCTCCTAGGACTGGTCCTAGACTAGGGCAGATTTTAATTTGAGTGCCAATGCTAAACCAGTAAGCCTCATGACCTGAAATTTTGGTCATGTGCATGTCTAGGGCATATCTAGCCCATGACAAAAATTGGGAATTTTTGGGATAACTTTTCCTATAGTTTTTGCAATAATATCAAAATGTAAATTAATGAAATATTTGGAGTTATAGGCACCCAAATAGCCCCAAATTTTGGTGGCAAGTCCTTGGGGACAGTATTGGTGCATGATAAAAATTTCAACCCATTTGGGTCACTGCATGATGGGTTAACCCACTTGCAAGTGTAGGCTAGTATTAGCCTTGGTGTGCAAATAGCAATTTTGCAAAAATGTGTATTTATTCATCTCAGGACTTCTAAAGACCTTGAAATTAATTCTAGAGGACATTTAGGTCAAATGTAGTCCCTCAAAATTATTATGGGATTTTTGGGAACAAAAAATCCCATTATTTGGATTTTTGAAAACTATAGCTTATTAGAAAATAAAAATGAAAAATAGAATCAATCAGGAAAAAATCTTCAAATTTGGCCCTGTTAAATATTTGATCATAATTGAATTGGGGTATTTTTATTTTCTCTGTTTGAGTTATTTTGAGGTAGATTATCAGGAAATGACCATTTTACCCCTACTGCTTTTATTCATGATTTAATGAAAATATAGGTCAGAAAAATTTGGGAATATTTATAGAGGTGTATATAGGTACTAGTTAACTGACATATTTATTTCAGAATTTTTGGAGGTGCATACAAATTTTAATTCATCATAATGACATTTTGGTAAATACACAAGAAATTGAATTGCAAGTCTATAACATTGTTAAAGTTGATGAAACTTTGTCAGTAGCCTTATTTTGATGATTTAGATCCCCTGTAATTTTCTTAGAATTTTTGTGATTAAATTTCTCATACTTACTTTGAAAAGTGGTAATTATGATGGTTTTGTGATAATTAACAAATAAATACAAATGTTTGGTGAGAAATTATAAACCTTGGGAAATAGTGATACTTCATCATGTTAATGGCTAGGATAATTATTTTGTATCATTAGGGCTATGCAAAAACACACTTCATATGTTAAATGACCTTGGGAAATATTGGGAGAAAATAAATTAATTATGTAACTAATTGAGAAAATTGTGAAAATTACCATACTCATTCTAGTAGATCATACCACCCTAGGATAAATGTTTGGGGGTTGGTGGCCCAAGGATTTGGAAGTTCGATTTCAGGGTGGTACTAGGCCATGGGGTGCGCATAGTAAAGGTAGGCTATACTATAGGCCGCCAGGGAACGAATCAACAACTGAGTTAGAGTCTAAGATCGGAAGTATAACCCTGGGTGGCAGATGTATTCTAGAGACGTGAGTAATAGCGCAACCTTAGACTTACCTAGGAGGAGTCGACGGAAGACCGTCGTTCCTCAATCCATACCTAAGTCACTATGTCACTCTATGTAACAGAAGAGAGAAAAAGGGATTCTGGGTAGACATCAACTAAAGTAAACATCCTTGAGAAATGGAACTTTGGGATTCAGCCCATCGTAGCTCCTAGTGCCCCTGAGAGCCCTTCACCGGGAATACCTTGGGCAGTCCTGGGATTAACCTTAAGTCACTAGGTATAACAACCGGTAGACAAGAGTAGTCTAATAGGTTAAGTGTAATGGACATGTGCTCACTCGTGCCGGGTTGGAGGGACTTGGAGTCTAATGACTACTTGCTCACCCGTGTAGAGTTGGAGGAAAGAGATTGACATATATATACTCACCCGGGCAGGGTTGGAGGTTTTGTAGCACATACTCACCCGTGACGGGTTGGAGAGATTTGGGACAGGATAGTCCTTCGAGCTGGAGGCTCAATATATTATACTTGCATGTGCATATACTAGTGGCGGGCCATGCGGTACTGGCCAGTCATCACACTGACGGCAGTACGGTGGACCAGGCGGGTGCGAGGGTTAGAGGGACCAGTAGGTTGTTTTATACTGAGGTCTGGAGGACTTTTCCCGATAACGCGCACCCGGCCCAACAAGACTGACAGGTAGTCAGCAAAGTGGTACGCAGAGAATCTAGAGTACACTTTTCATGTACAGAGGCGCACAAGAGAGGTCTAGGCCTGGTAGTGTGTATACCCACCTAGAAAGCGGAGAAGCCCGATCCGCTGCTGTCGTAGCCACAACGGTAGTACCTGAGAGTGATGCTAGCTCTCGAAAAGTGGGAACTAAAGATCTGTGATCACGGAGTCGTGTGTGTGTGTTGCACTGCATATTCATATCATACCCACCATATAGATGCATATCATTAACTTTCATAACAACCTATGACACCTAATATATAAGTGATATGAGATGCTTATACATTAGGACCTGCAAAACGATCCCTTAGTCTATAAGCTTGTGTGGGCAAGTTTATAGGTTAAGGTTACTTTCCTTTTATATATATACTCCTTGTGACATCTGACACCCCATCGTATAAAATGGTATGGGACACTTTATACGATGGGAGCCTTGTAGAAGACCCCTTGCTTATGCGTACTCGCATAAGTGAAGGTTAATTTTCATTACTTATATTTCGATATATTCTGCTTTAGTTTCCTGTCACCTGCTTCCACCTTTGTCACCCCTTGTTGTCCTCCGCTTCGTCCTCCCGCACGGTGCCTAGGAGTTGCGGGGCGAGGTGTGGAGGAAACGACTTAGTCTTTTTGATTAATGGTCGGTGACCATACTATTTTTAGGAGCTCGAGGAGATGGACCAGCACGGCGAGGAGGCAGGGCTTGAGGGGCAGATACCGGCTACTACTACTGGAGCACATGTTCAGGTGTGATGATTTGAGATGATAGATTCCGCTGCTATTAGATTGAGAGAGAGAGTGATTTGATATTGATGTACTGGGCATAAGCCCGTTTTACTCTCATTATATTGTACTCATTGTGGACTGTATCTTGTACTTTTCATTTGTTATATATATATGTTTAGTACTGTGGCTGTGGACTTCTACATTTTTGCTCTGCTTTGTACTCTTTTATTCTCATATTGGCCGACAAGTTATGATCGTACTAGCCGGCAGAATCGGCGTCTTGCGGTGTTGACTAACCCGTGCGTTAGTGTCACCGTAAGGTGGCGGTTCTGGGCATAAGATCCGGGTTAGCCTCGGAATGGGGAGACAGGATCTTACACTGCACCACTGATTTACGGAGTTCATGAAGTCCGCCTAGTCGCCAGACCGCAACCAAGACACGCGGACTGCCCGTTATTCCAATGCTGAACTCAAACAGCCGATCTGCAAGCCGCCTAACCACGAGGTTGCCTAGCCGCCAGACCGCGCGAGCTGCTACCGAACTGAACAAACGGCCAGAAGCGGACAGCTTATTGAACCTAGAAACTAGTTGCAGAAGAGAGACCGCTTAGCCGCAACCCGCGATCTTCTGTTAACCGCTGGTTGTTATCCGCAGAGTCTGCACTGTCCCTGACCGCAGTCAGAACCAAGTTCTGGTCTTCCAGCGCTATCCGCACAACCTGCACAACACAACCCGGTCAAGCTTCTCAAACCGTGCGGATACAAAAATCCAGTCCGCAGCAACTATCCACGGGTTCACTTACTATTCATTCGCTTATAATTGATGTGACAGAGGGTTTTATTTATAGGCACAATGAGAAGTGTGGTCACTGCCCTAGCCGATAGGATAACCGCCCTCATCCCGCGGCAAGAACCAAGTGTATCTGCAAGCCGCGGATACACATCCAGTCCTCCGTGACCTGTGCCGGATAGCCAGCCCGCCAAGTAGCATCACCAAGGCCGGACAACAACCTCTATCTGCCTTATTGCCAAAGTCCTAGCCAGGGCGCCTCCACCAGCCGAACTCTGTAGCAACACCTTGTCCGCCTATCGGCAGACACTGCTCCAGTCCGCGCGCCATGCGGACTCATCTCTAGTCCGTGTACCCCGAGCCCGCAGCCCAGGCATCAAAGTCAACTGCCAGACTCGGCAGACAAGGAGAACAGTCTGCATGCCCAGGCGGACACTACACCAGTCTGCACACCCAAGTCAGCAATTAAGGCACAACAGCCAAACTGCCCAAATAGGCAGATACAGCTTAAGTCCGCACGCCTAATGGACTCAACTCGATCCAGTCCGCATTCCCCAAGCTCGCAACGAAGGCACATGGATCTGCTTCCGAGCTTGGCGGACTGAGAAGCAGTCCGCGCCTAACTGCGCGATCTCGCCGGACTGAGCCAAACCTGGACTTGGTTCAGAACCAACCAAGTCCACACCACTGGCCACAAGGGCCAGTCCGCGCTTACTGGCGGACACTGGAAACAGTTCGCCAATCCCGGCGACCTCCAGATCCAGTCCGCACTAACCGGCGATCACTGCGGCTTCCACGAGCCGCACAACTAGAGCTAGACCAAGGCATTTTCCATGCCGATCTCCCGAGCTCTAGTCCGGTCCGCATCTTGCCGGACGCCGCGGATAGAGAATCTATCCGCCCGGTTACCTTTTGGGACCAAACCGCTGGCTGAGAATAAGCCGGTCTGGCTGGCCGCTGCCTCTGTCCGCACAGTCCGCGCGAACAGACAGCCCAGACTACCAAGGAACAAGCTGACTACAACAGCTCTGCCGACTTGGCTAACCGCCAGTCCTGTCCGCATAGGCCGCGCGGACAGGTCGCCCAATCACCCACTTTCACTTCGCCATTTTCAACACTCCCCCTTGAAGTGAGAAGTGATGAACAACCCAGTAGTTCCCATAACCTTGCACCTGGTCCCTCTGATAGTGCCTTCGAGGAGATGTTCGAGACATAGTCCTCGCCCCACATATCCTGGACCATGAGGGATCCCTCCAGCATCTCCCAAAGGGATCCATGCTTCCCTCTGCCTTCTTCAGCCTCGACCTCCACTTGTGCGTCACAGGAGTATCACCAACGATCTTGGGCGCAAGGACCCAAGCCTTGTCTCCTCTGAGAGTAGTCACCTCCTCAGCCTTAGCGTCACTCATCTCCTTGACTCCAGTTGTCCCGTCATAGCTAGAAGACTCTTGCTCGATCTGAGGGCCTGCGAGAAAACATGAGACCAAGCTCACTCTGTTTCTTCTACAATATCGAACTGGTGGGTTGATGACCCTCTTCGACCTCCGAAGAGTCTGATCGCGGCTAACCACTGCTTCTGAACCAGCTCCGTTCCCGGGCAAACCCATAACAATACTCCCCTTGCTTCCTAAACAAGAAACCACCGCACTAGAATCAGAAGCACCTGGAGTAACGCTCCCCCTGCTACCTGAACCAGAAGCCTCCGCTCTTGAACAAGAACTGCTCGAAACATCGCTCCCCTTGCTACCCGAATAAGAAGCACCTAGAGCAACGCTCCCCCTGCTTCCTAAACCAGAAACAGCCGTTTTTGAGCCAGAATCACCTGGAGCATCGCTCCCCCTGCTTCCCGACTCAAACGTTTTTGCCCCGGAGCTAGAACAACTTGGAGCTCCTGGTGACACAAGTAGCTCCATCTGAACCTTAGCAGCAGCCTCCTCCAGCCCACCATCTGACCTGCTCACCTCTAGCTCCCCATCTGAGCTACCCCAATACGACGTCAGCTCATCGAAGACAATGTCTTTCGACACGATGAATTTCTTCGTCGCAGGATCCATACACCTCCATTTCCTCTTCTGCTCATCATACCCAACAAAAAGTAGCTTTTTCTTGAGAGCATCTGGAGCGTGTACATAGCAGATAGATCCAAACACCCAAAGGTGCTTCACGCTGGGCTTTATCCTGAATATCAGCTCATACGGAGTCTTCAAGTTTATCGGACTCAAAGGCATCTGATTGATGACATGAGTCGCGCAGGCCATTCCTTCTGCCCAAAAGGCCTTAGGAATGTCATTGCACTGAATCCAACACGTGCAGGTCTCCGTCAAAAGACGGATATTCTGATCTGCTACTCCACTTTATTTTGAAGTATGTCCACAAGAGAGCTCCCTTCAGATTCCATGCTTCCTGCAAAAGTTCGAAAACACGGTTGAGCCGAACTCATCTTCGTTTCCCGTTCTAAACTTCTTGATCCGCAGACCAGGCTGGCCCTCCACAAGCTTCTTGAACTCCACAAACAAACGGAACGCGTTCGACTTCTCCCTCATGAAGTACACTCGAGTATACCTTGAGTAGTCATCAACCAATATCAGCATGTACCTGCTGCCTCCAAGACTGGCGGTGATGGTCGGTCCCACCAGATCACCATAGACAACCTCCAATGGTGTCTTACACCTGGACTGCGCTTTATCTGTAACACTCCAAAACTCATTAAGGAATGGATAGCGTTCTAAGGCCAATTTGGTGCCTGATTAGGTTCACACGGCCTGTGACACGGGGGTGTCCAGGGCCGTGTCGTGCCTTAGGTCGACAAAAAGCAGCCGACGATCCTCGGAGTCAAGCCAGGTCTAGCACACGGCCTGTGACACGGTCGTGTCAAGGGTCGTGTCCTGCTCTATGTTATGTCGGGCCGTGTCGAGTGAGTTACACGGCCTGGGACACGGGCGTGTCCAAAGGCGTGTGTGGCACACGGCCTGTGACACAGGCGTGTCACAGGGCCGTGTCCTGTTAGGGATGTGACGGTTTCAACGTCGATTGGGGCACACGGCCTATGACACAGGCATGTCCATGTTTGACACGGGCGTGTCCCAAGTCGTGTAAGAGGTCATATCCTATTCTATGTTTACTGCAATACGGCGAGTGTGGAATACGACCCATGACACGGGCGTGTCACAAGCCGTGTTTGGCCCAGGTAAGTCATTTTTAGGGCGAATCGTGGCCGTTCATTTCCTTCAAATAGGATCCGACGGCTCAGCCTTTCCCCCGCTGGTATATGGTCGGGATATGAGGATTTAACCCTCATTTCTTTTCACCCATTCTCTTTCTAAAGGGTTAGAGAGAGGGGAGAGCAAGGAAGAATGTGTTTGAGGAATCCGAGTGCCGGTGGAGCTTTAGTGCCCCGATTTTCGAGACGGGTCCAGATCTGTGGAGGCAAGGCCGTTGCGGTGCTTTTCATCCGTCTAGATCTCCATGACGCCAAAGAGAACCGCAAGGGTAACGATTCTCTTCTAGGACATGTGAAATCCTCTTCCTTTTTGAATTGGAAACTCCCTTCCGCGAGTGAGCGGTGTGCGCGAGGTATTCCTTTGGGTGGACATGAATAGTCTCCGTTGTTTTGCATATAGAGTCCGGAATCGAAGTAAGTACATGGGCATGGTGTGTGAAGCCTACCCGGGCAAGTTGGTCTAGATCGTTGATGTTTTCATTATGCTTGTGTTGCCGGAGAAGACTCCGTGCCGCTTATTTTTGGGTTTCTACGTTGTAGATTGCAGCAGGGAATCTTGGGGATTAACTCCAAGGTGCACCCGGAAATCTGGGCAGAAGCGAAGTTCTGCCATTTTGGTGGCCTAGGAGCCAACCTTGTACATAACCGGGTTATGTACTTTTGTGTGATCGATATTCAGGCTTCAGGGAAGCTTAACTCGTGCAGATGACTTGAATTGTTGTGGCGATATGAGCAACGGGTTGAGTGGAACCGTACCTGCTCTATGTGATTCTGTTTAAGAGGCCTATCGATGGTATATAGGGCAGGTCTTAGGCTTCGGCTGAAAAAGACTGTTAGCTCACGTTATTGCCGTCCTATGGGCGGTGGTGGACCGAGTTCACCGAGAATGTGCCCTGAGTGCACGGGGTGTGTGGTCGTGTGTGCCTACGCCTGTGGTGTAGTGTTATTTCTATCCTGTTTGGTTATACTAATAATATGCAGGGAAGGAGCACCTCTGCCCCGATTAAGGGGCGGAGTCATTATAATTTGGTCAGCTTTAGCTGACCGTTTCTTTTGTTTGCCACCCCTGCGGTTGAATGTTAATTGCAGGTGCTGCAGAGCCTAGTGGCAAGTTGCGGGCTGAAGCCCTTGTTGCTGCGCCGACCCTTGAAGGCAAATGCGAACATTTACTTTTATACTCATGTGTGACTGACCTACGTGCCGATGTTTGGAAGACACTTATTGTTTAAAGTAAACTATTGTAAGGTCATAAGGCCAAGTACTTGGTGTATTTGTACGCTCATTCCTACTTTGGGTTTTTAGTGGACATCCATGCTGTGGTTTGGGTTCTTTTCTTTGCAACATTTAAAATGTTTCCGCTAGAATGTGCTCTGTGTAGGACGTGTGTTATTGGAAGGATGGTTTCATTTAGTAACCCTTCGGTTTATCTGTGGTATATGACGTCGGGCCCTGGCCGGACCTACTGCTATATGGCATGTGACGGATAGAGGTGTTACATTATCAAACGTAAAGCGATAAGCTTCACTGTTTTGACATCTCGCCAAGCTTGACTGTCGTCGAAGGATGACATCCTAGGCAAGCCTCTCACAAGGCTTCTCACTATCATTGCTTTCAGCTTATCCATCCCCACGTGCTCAAGTCTTTCATGTCAGATAGTTGCACTATCACTGACCTTCATTCGATCAACATTAGAACTTGTTGACGACTCAACCAAGTCCTTCCCTTTTCTCCCTACATGAGCGACGTTCACCGAGTGCAGGACAACCTTACACTCCTTCTTGAGGTGACCAGGATATTTGCATCTATAATACATTGGTCCTTCCTTCCTCTTCCCATCACGCCTTGGAGTAACACTCCTCTCTTGCTGATCAGAAGTAGAGGGACCAACCTCAGCAGCCAACTTCACCTCCTTGCTGAACAACCCATCGAGGGAAGTCCACACCTCCGCAGCTGACCGACATCCGTCGATGTGGTCCAAGAGTTCTGATGAGATAACCTGCTTGAGAATAGATGCTACTTTCGCTTTTGTCTCCTTCCAAGATCTCATCACTTCAGCATTGCCAGCAGTATCCTCTTGCCTTCTGTCTCCGCAAACCACCTCCCAAAGGTTCTCGCCAAGAAGATAGCTTTCTATACATGACTTCCACTTTCCAAAGTTAGTCCATATAAGAAGCTCCATTCGAAGATCCCTTGCCAAATCACCTTCCATTGCACTTAACCCTTGTTCACTTAGACTCACAGAACCATTGAAGCAAACTGCCGGTTGATCCACTGCACAAGCCTCTATTCCCTCTGATACCATGTCTAAATTTGATATAGCGAAAGACGGGAATCCAGGCGCAGGAACACTCAACCAATCTGAGCCCAAATAAACTAGATGCAAACCAGAAGAGCAAAAATATTGTACTAAACAATCTTTACAATGCGAGACATACATGGAGAGACATGATTTCGCCAAAATACCCAAAGGAAAAGCAGAAACAATACAAGGCAAAACTAGCCGGGCGAACTGCCTCAGAGACCGCCGAGTCTGCCAAGTCCGCTAAGACCGCCAAGCAGCTACTGCACCACTGATCTACGGAGTCCTCCTAGCCGCCAGACCGCAACTAAGCCGTGCGGACTGCCCGTTATTCCAATGCTGAACTCTAACCACCGATCTGCAAGCCGCCTAACTGCGAGGTCGCCTAACCGTCAGACCGCGCGAGCTGCTGCCGAACTGAACATGCGGCCAGAAGCTGACAGCTTATTAAATCGGGAAACTAGTTGCAGAAGAGAGACCGCTTAGCCGTTACCCGCGACCTGCTGTTAACCGCTGGTTGCTATCCGCAGAGTCCCTGATCGCAGTCAGAACCAAGTCCTGGTCTTCCAGCTCTATCCGCATAACTTGCACAGCACAACCCGATCAAGCTTCTAAAACCGCGCAGATACAAAAATCCAGTCCGCAGCAACTATCTGCGTGTTCACTTACTGTTCATTCGCTTATAATTGATGTGACAGGGAGTCCTATTTATAGGCATGATGAGGAGTGTGGTCACCGCCCTAGCCGGTAGGATAACCTTCCACATCCCGCGGCAAGAACCAAGTGTATCTGCAAGCCACGTATACATATCCAATCCGCCGCGACCTGTGCCGGAGAGCCAGCCCGCCAAGTAGAATCACCAAGGCCGGACATCAACCTCTATCCATCTTGTCGCCAAAGGCCTAGCCAGGACGCCGCCACCAGCCGAACTCTACAGCAACACCTTGTCCGCCTATCAGCGGACACGTCTCCAGTCCGTGCGCACTGCGGACTCACCTCAAGTCCGCGTACCTCGAGCTCGCAGCCAAGGCATCAACGTCAACTGCCGGACTCGGCGGACAAGGAGAAAAGTCTGCATGCCCAGGCGGACACAACACCAGTCCGCACACCCAAGTCAACAATCAAGGCACAACAGCCAAACTGCCCAACTAGGCGGATACAGCTTCAGTCCGCACGCCTTGCAGACTCAACTCCAGTCTGCATTCCCCAAACTCGCAACGAAGGCACACGACACTGCTGCCGAGCTTGGCGGACTAAGAAGCAGTCCGGGCTTAACTGCGCAATCTCGCAGGACCGAGTCAAACCTGCACTTGGTTCAGAACCAACCAAGTCCACACCACCGGCCACAAGGGCCAGTCCGCGCTTACTGGCGGACAATGGAAACGGTCCGCCAATCCCGGTGACCTCCAGATCCAGTCCACACTAACTGGAGATCCCTGCGGCTTCCACCAGCCGCACCACCATAGCTAGACCAAGGCATTTGCCATGTCGATCTCCCGAGCTCCAGTCCGGGAGATCTTGCCGGACGCCGCGGATAGAGAAGCTATCCGCCCGGTTACCTTCTGGGATCAAACCGCTGGCTGAGCATAAGCCGGCCTGGTTGGCCATCGCCTCTGTCCACACAGTTCGCGCGAACAGACAGCCCAAGCCGCCAAGGAACAAGCTGTCTGCAATAGCTCCGCTGACCTGGCTAATCGCCAGTCCTGTCCGCATAGGCCGCGCGGAGAGGTCGTCTAGATTGCTCAATCACCAACTTTCACTTCACCATTTTCAACAGAAATATAATTAAATTCACAATATTAATTGCAGAACTTAGTGAGCTTTTAAAACCCGGACCGGACCGGCCGGTTCAACCGGTCGGACCGCCGACCGGACCCCCGGCCGGTCCGATCAAGGGTGAAAACCCGCCATGGAAGCGGACCGCCCAAGAACCGGTAAATCGGGCGAGCGGACCGGCTAACCAGAAACCAGGCACGATTTTGTGGAACCGAGCGGGCCACAAGCCCAATTATTAATGCATGTAAAATATGATTTTGCTGGGATTTGAACCCGGACCACCTCCAGCTCAAGCAAGGTTAAAGACCACTAGAGCAATTGATTTTTGATGAACTTTTTTGGAATATATTATAAAAATATACATACTATTATACTAATATAAAATTAAATATTTCTAAGCATTATTATATTAAATTACCATTTTAAAAAATCTTGATAAATTTAAATATATTTATAATTTAATGAAAATTTAAAAAATAATTTTATGATACATTTAAAATATATGAGTAAATATATAATATATATCATTCAAATATATTCAAAAATATATGCAATAATGAATATATATACTCTTAAAATATATAATATACATATTCATACTTAAAATATATTTGTAATAATATATATATTTATATATAACGGTTCGATCCCGATTGAACCAGTTGAACCTTAAATCTTTCGCTTCACCGGAAAAATGACCAGTCCGATTTTCAAAACATTGAAATTAACTGCAAAGTTTCAAAGTCAAATGTGAACAAACAAAGTGCAAACATTTATAACTTAAAATCTTGTAGTACGCCAACTTATTCATTCAACACACTCCTCAAGAAACCACTCATGTCAATTGCTAATAAATGCTAACCAGGCAAAATATGGTTTCAGCATTTATTAGAATTTATTAGGTAGTATTACTTTATCAAAATAATTATGATATTATAGGATATATCATTATTCTCCACTAACTGCAGTGTTTGCTAGCTTAATGTAGCGGTGTGCATAAAAATCAGGCCCGGGGGCCGGCTCGGGCCCGGCCCGGTAAAAGCCTAGCTTGGCCCGTCCCGGACCCAGGCCGAGCCATGGGGACTAATAAGGCCCCATATATGAGCATTTGCCCGGCCCGATACCCTGCCCGGGCCGGGCCTGACAAAGCCCGGTTTCTAGGCCCGGGCTAAGCCCGGGGCCGGGTCGGGCAAAGCCCAAGCCCGGCTCTTACGCGCCTTTTTTAACTGTGTCTTTTAGGGACATTTTCAGGAGAAGTGTTCAACATGAAAGTTGTAGATCTCGACGATATCTACAACTTTCATGTTGAACACTTTTTGATTTGAAGTCGTTTAGCCCCCAAAAAAAGAAATCACGCGTAACATTCATGTTGAACACTTTGATTTGAAGCTGTTTAGGCCCCCGAAAAAAAATCATGTGTAACATTCAAATGTTCCGCGTGATTTTTTTGGGGGTCAAATCGGGGGCCTAAACGGCTTCAAATCAAAAAATGTTCAACATAAAAGTTGTAGATATCGTCGAGATCTACAACTTTCATGTTGAACACTTCTTCTGAAAATGCCCCTAAAAGATGCAGTTCAAAAAGGCGCGTATTTCGTTTTTAAAAAAATTATTTAAAAAAAAACAGGGTTCGGGCTAAGCCTGGGCCCGACCATGGGGGCCTTAGCAGACCTCCTCCCAGAGTCAAAAGCCCGGCCCGGCCCGACTTTAATCAGGGCCCGGGCCCGATTCGGGAAAACCCGCGCCCAGGAGGCTTTATGAACACGACTAGCTTAATGTCATCTTAGCTAAAGCTTGTAAATGTTATGTAGAATGTTCAACAATGATCACCACTTTATTTTGTCTCCTTCTCACCATTAAGAAAGATAATTTAGATTACATCTAAATATGCAACTTTAAATTGAATCTAAAAGAGCTATTTTCACGGGGTAATCATATCAGACTTAATATGGGTTGAATTGATCATAGAAAATGTACTGTTGGAGTTATTTTAGTAGACCGGACTAAATTGAACCGCTTTAGCCCGAGAGCGGTCGAGCGCGCAAACAGTCACAGAAAATAAAAAATTTGAAAAGAAATATCTTTAACATGGAAAACCCGTCAACTGGGTGAAAAACCACGTGGTCGGATCTAGGCCGACCAAACCCCCTCTATTGCTGGTTGTTGTACAAAAATTTCTTGAAGAACTCCGGGGAGACAGGCCTCCTCTCGTTACAATTGTAGAGAGAGAAGGGGAAGAGCTCGGACGGTGACGGGCCACTGCACGCGGAGCTAAGTATCTCTTTGTGTGTTTTGGGGGGTGATGCACTCATTGTAATTTGAGGGTGCTTTTAATGATTCTTGGAAGAGAGAGCAATGCACTATGCACACTGCTTGGTATCCGCTACTTAGAAACTCCAGCGGCGCATTTTGCGCTCTTTATCCTCTGTAACTTGTCTCATGTTGTGTATAGAGAAGTCCGGAGCGCTTGGCTTGTTACAGACGGGAGAGCCTGTTGTTGAGTTGAGGGTGTTGGGCTCTTATGGTAGACTAGAGAGCGAAGTGCACGGGGGCGCTCTTACTGCGGTCTTGAAGGTTGGGCGCATGGAGATGCGCTTGGATCGGTCTTGAAGGTGGAGCGCTTGCTGGTGGAGGGCGCGCGGAGCGCATGCCTGAGGAGAGCGCGAACAAGAGAGCGCCCAAAGAAGAGGTGCTCGCAAGGAAGAGATGCACGCGCGGGGACTAGGCGCGCACGGGGATGAGGCGTGCGCGGTAGCATGCAGGAGCGCGTGGGGACGAGGCGGACGCGGGCGCACGCGGGGACGAGGCACGTACGAGAGCGCGCAAAAAATAAGCGCGCGTGCACTCAAGGAAGAGGCACGCACAAGGAAGAGGCGTGCGCAAGAAAGAGGCGCGCGTAAGGAAGAGGCGCGCACAAGGAAGAGTCGCCATCAAGAAAGGAGCGCGCGGGAGCGCGCAAGATAGAGAAGTAGTGGAAAGAAAAAGTCGTTGGACGAGGAGATTGAAAATTTGCATGACGATTTTCCGGCTCGAGAGAGAGTGAAAATGAAGGAGGAAATAAGTCTATTTATAAATTCTAAGAGGGTGGCGTGGCTATGTGACTGCCTTCCCTAGGCGGGGGAGGAGCCCAGATTTGGGTGGACAAGAGGCCACCCATATTTGGGTGGCCAGAGGGACGGGAGGCCTTGTTATCACCCGCTCCTGATGGGAAATGGCCGGCCAGACTTGGGAGGCCAAGTGGTCGCCCATATCTAAGCGGTTAGAGAAGCGGGCAGCCACATGGCCGCCCGTTCCTGACAGAAAACGGCCTTCCAGACCTGGGCGGCCAAGGGGCCGGCCAGATATATACAGCTAGAGGGGCGGGGCGGTCGTGTGGCCACCTGCCCCTAATAGGACACGACCGCCCATATAAGAGGTCTCCCAGGTCTGGGCGGCCATGGAGTGCGGAGGCTGTATGACGACCCACCCCAGGAAGGACTCGGCCACCCAGATCTGGGAGGCTAGAAGGGAGAGCGACCATGTGGCCGCCCGCTCCTGCCGGGAAACGGCTGCCCATTTCGGGAAGCTGGAGTGCGGTGAAGCCACGTGTTAGGGCACATTGCCAGGAAAACGCATCTAGGTGTGCGCGGCTAAGGTTGCACATGGCCCGAGGAGTGCGTGGACATGCATGGTGGGAGGGGGCCAAGTCAGCACATGCGGACTCACTCGCGTCTCTGGTGGTTGTGCGCAGTTCTAAAGACTTGGTTGAACTGGCTCGGGGGAACCCCATCAAAAAGATACAATTAGAAACTAATTTTGTAAAGGCTCAATTAGTGGTATCCATTTAGTCAAAGTAGTGAAAGTGTTAGATTGTGGTAGGAAACAAAGCGCAAGGGACATGTTATAGACGTGCACGTCAATGAGACCCCCTGGAGGCTCAACACGACTAGGAGGATGTTATTATCTATACCACATAGAGCGGAAAAGGCTGAGGGCGCGTGATGGATGTGCTTATTTATATTTTGTTGGCTGTCTTTATTTTCTTATTGGTACCCCTGCAGTTATAAAGGAGGGATGTATGACTTCATGCGTATTATCTTATGGATATATGAGATTTAGGGTTACTCCCAAACTAATTTCTTATCAATCCCTCCTCATTTCTCTCCTGAATTCCACCATCCCCTACCTTGTCAAGTTCTTTCTCGAGCACATAACATTTGGTCTGATCTTGCCTCACCGCTTGCCGATCTCGCCACTGGTGCATCTTTGGGCTTCATCCGGAGTCATCCGATCCCGCACAACCAACTACGTTGACTGCATTTTGCACCGACTTTTTCACTTACAACCTACCGCGTTAGTCGTCCACGCAACATTGTTCAGCCAAAAATACCGCCTCCACAACGCCTCCTCCCCGTTGTCGTACTGCTCATGTAGCCTCCCACCGATACCGCATTACTGCTTGCTTGGGATTCCGCAAGAATGGCTCCAAACACATGGTCCAGGATCCCCCTTCAAATGCGGCCACCGACACCCTCAGGGGTCGTGTGGAAGCTCAAGAGCAACTTATCACCTCCATGCATGCCTCTCTCCTTAACATCCACACCAAGAGTGACTCCCTCCAAGTGTTGATCATCATCTTCGCTGTTTCTGGCTTCGGCTAGCCTGCAGACGAGGGATCCCAAAGCATGGCACCATCACACCCCTGGCCTGAGAGGGTCCATCCAGTGCTTTCGAGATATTCCTCCCTTTCACTTGGCATTTTCCCTTTTGACGGCATCGACCAGATTGGATGGATCGCCAATACCGAGCAATACTTTGACCCTAACCTTCCCCAGAGCAAAATAAGGTGTACATGTTGGAGGATGTGTTTTGTATCTCTAAAGTTTGTTAACAACAAATCCCAAGTTGTAGTTGATCATCATTGTTTGGGTATAGTGTGTAGGTATACAGGTTTCCAAGATTACAAGAAATACAAAATCTGTGAGCTACTGTTGGCATTAGCAATAGAGCTAGTCACTACCTCCTTATATATAAAACATGTTTCTCCAGTGCAACTTAAGATTTGGGAAGAGTGTGACTACCGTCACGCGCTACTGCTAATGTGCCGCTATACCCTGAGTTACTCGTCAGCAATCTGTGTGCACTGCGCGGAAACTTGGTGGCGGTTATAAAAGGAAATTTTGTTACCGCCCGCGATATTCGGTAATGCTTGTTTATAAGGAAAACAGAGTCACCTGCCATATTTTTATATGACCAACTGTGCTCGTGCCAAATCTAACGAGTCTACCACGCCAGCACTACCGCTTCACTCTTATGTATGCTTACAAGGAAAGCACATCCACCTTCCTTACCAAAAGCCAAAAAGTTGGGATAAAATATGTATATAGAGCCTATCGTCGCACAGTAGTACGATGGGCAGTAACATATTTAAATATCATAAAATTAATTTTCTTTCTCCGTGGATAAACATATAAAGAATAGGGTTTCTACGTCACTTCTACAGCAAGGAGCCACCATATATGGAGAAAAGAGAGAAGAATTTGCACCTACTTAAGCAAGGAAGAACATCTTCATAGAGTGCAAACGAAAATTTAAAGACAATCGAGAGACCAAGGAACAAGAATTATAAGAACTTACCGCTCACCGCCTTCAGAGACAATCTTTGAGGGAGCAATTTTTCATTTTGGATCTATTTTCTTTTCTATGTATTTTATCTTTTCTATTTTATTGTATCGTGTGCCGTGACAAAATGTCAAGGGAGGACATCAAATTCTAGGGAGGTATCCTTGAGAAATCGTCTAGGGAGGACATATGGACCAAAGAGGTATACCCAAGACTCGAAGACATTTTGGGGAAGGGAGATAGCCAATCATTCCTCGTGGTGAGGGTTAGCTTTCTATTCACCGCCTCCGATCTCAACCATCAAAGAGATCATGTTTGTGCAATTATAATATTCATTGAAATTGTCTAAAACTGAAAATTTTGTTTATTATCATGGCTTGTTTTTATGTATGCTTTCAATAGTTGATATTCTATTTTGTTTTCTTGAAATCACAATCTTGAACGCACTAAACGGTCACCTACACATACTAAACAAATCTAACTATCGAGAATACAGTTTTCGTGAACTACCACCGACAGTAACCCAACTACTTAGAGCTAACTCACAGATAGCGTATTCTTACAGGAAAGGTTTTAAGATCTTGTATGTAACATCCCTAGCCCTTCTAGACCCCCTTGCTAGTGTTAGGGTTTGAGTGACGAGTTAGGGCAAGAAGACGACCCTAGAACTCCTTGAGCTAAGGAAAATTATTATGTGCACCCCCAATGTGCATAAGTCAACCTAGGCCGATTTACACACAAATGAACTCACCACCTCAAAGTAAGCTCCCTAACACCTCCCTAACCCTAAAGGTGAGACAATTGACCGATGGACTCATGACTAGGTCAACCAAGTGGGCCAAATTGACCAAAGTCATCCCTAGCTCAACATAGGTCAACTCAACCCGAATTGGCTTGATTAGACCTCTTATGGTCAAATTGACCTCACCCCTAGCCTTATAATATCATTAGGGGCCAGGTGGACCCAAAAGCCCCATCATGAGGGTGTTAATTTCTCAAATTTGACCAAAGTCAAATCTAGGCCAATTTTAGTCAAACCTACACCTTTTGGACAAATTGGCCGAATTGGGGTCCCACCTTGGCCCAACCAGCACAAGGAGGTGTCATAGGACTCAAGACAAACCCATGAGACCAGTCAAACCATTGGTTGACCAAGTCAACACCCCAAGTCAACCATGATCAAAGTGGAGCCTAAATGAGAGGAATAAAGGCTCAACCCATTTCATATGGGCTAAGTCTTGGACCAAGGCCCATCCTACAGCCCACTAAACTTAATAATTTAATTAATCTGATTAGGTAAATAATTGGATTAATTATTTAAAAAAATAAAGAAATTCTCATTTATTAATGGAGGAGGAAGAAATAAATGGATGGAGGCCATGAGGCATACCCTTCCTCTTCCCTAAGCCCACCATTCATCTCCTCTGATGCTTGGGAGGAGAATCCATCAATTTCAGTTGGCCACCATCAAGGAGAGTCATTAATGGCAACTTCATAAATACCCCTCCTCAGCCCCATTCGACCCTTTAATCACCTTCAAAAGCTCTCAAGGAGTCAAAATAGTGTGTTGGATCGAAGCATTCAGTGGAGAATCGGATTCGGGAGGAGGATCGCCGAAAAACACCTCCACCATGGCCACCTGCTGGAGTAGTCGCCTCCAAGCCCAGAATCAGGCTCATTTCTCCTCCAGTCCCCTTATGCTATTATCTTAGATCGATATGAAATTGAATCGGACTCAAAAGAGCCGGTTCCCATTTTCAAATCCATGGATTTTTATCCATTTTTCTTCCTCTCAGGTTCGCCGGAAACCGCCCCTCCGATGGCCGAGCCGCTGCCCGGCGATAGACCTCAACAGAGGTGGTGGTGGGGGTGGCTGGCTGGGGAGGTGGCCGGATCGCCGACAAATAGCTCTGGAATGAGCTCCAGGATGGGTAAATCCCGGCCATCGACTGGTGGTAAGGGATGAAATCTCCACTGTCGATTTGATTATAATTTAATATATTGGATTTTGCCCCTTTAATATGCACTTTTAAATGCTAAAAAATGAGGCCCTTAGGGGAAGAACCATGAAATGTTTCCAACATGAAAATAATAGCTCTGTGTCTTAACCTTAATTAGAAACTTGAATCAGCCCATTTGAGGCATGTAGCTGCTTGTAGGGCACTTTTAGTGGGAATGGTCCTTAAGAGGCGACATCCTATATTTCTCAAATAACTTTTAAATGGTAAAAGTTTTGGGCCTTAAATTTGGATCATGTAATAATATACCCTAAATACATCTGCCGTCAAAATATGGGAATTTTTGGACAATATTTTTCTATAGTGTTAGGTAAAATGTGATTTTTCATAAAAGCGAAATATTTTAATGAAAAATAATTATAAGGACGCCAAATTTTTTTGGGAGTCTCAATAGGAAAATATAAATCCTTGTAAAACATTTCAAGTCATTTGGAGCTCTGAATGTGGGTGTATTCCAATGCATGAGGCTACGACTTGTGATATGTGGTGTGCATTTAGCTAAAAAGTGTATCTTGTGAATTTATTAAGATTGGCTTGGCCAAATCCAGTGAAGTTTAATACGTGCACTTATTTAGTGAAACTACACCTCCTCATAAAGTTTTGGAACATTTGAAATTGATTTGCTTGACAAATTGATTAATTAATATTTTGTTACGCATGTATATTAATAATATTATGGTAACTAAAATAGTTGCAAAAATTATAGAACCTTGCCAATAAAAAATATTTAGTATGATACACACAATATAAATTAATTAGAATTTTTAGAAGTCGAAATCTTAGGGTTGCAGTTATAATTACCTTTTTTGTCTCTTCCATATTATTGAGATAATTGTACTCAAATTGAGTTATAAAATTATGCATTTCTGGAATAAATAATTAGTTGCCATTTGTAACCTCCAGTAATATTTCTGGAATTATTTGATGAATATTTATAGTACTTCATGTGTAACATGACTTAGTGGATCAAATTTTTGTAATTAGAAATTAAATAACAAATAATATTGAAATGATATGAAATTTGGTCCATACCTTTTATTTATCATTGCGACCTTGTGGAAATTAATCGGTACTATTTGGACTCTTAGAAGTGATACTTACTGTTTAAATCCACTAGTGACTTATATTTTAGAAAATTGAATTATGATCAATTTAATTTAGAAAACTGTGAAACTTGGGAACTTCATCGTAACTGTGTATTCAGAACCCTATAAATTATTCGCTTGATATTTGGATAAAATATTTGGAGGTTACAATCCTTTGACTCATATCGATCATTTGGGCTGCATATAGTAAAGTCAAGGAGGTGATGGTTAGATGCGATATAAATTAGTTCTAGTCAGGTTGGGGTATACCTAGGATCATGATGTAATGTTGGTTGGAGTCCTAAGGGATTTTCCAAGAGGTGGTGTGAGTTAGTGTACGTGGACTCTAAGGGTATAATTAAGTTCGAGAATAACAAAAGATTGTCGTTCCCCTAAATGAAGCACAAATCACCATAGAATTTCTAAGAGTAACTATGTGAGAGGGTTTGATAAAGGATAGTCACTAACAAAACTAAATATCTTGAGAAAGGGAACAATGAGGTTAATCCCATCATAGTTCCTAGTACCGCTGCGAGCCCATCACAGGATAGAACTCGGGAAGTCCAAGATTAACCCTAAATCTTAAGCAATAAAGCTTTATACAAGATTAACATAATGGGGTAATAAACCCACCCACAGAATTAGAGAATCTCGTCTTATGTAACGAAGGATTGAGGTGAGGGCTTATTAGTCCTGGAATTAGAGGCTTGGTGTAGTGATATTACCGAATAATTCTCTTGCGAGCTGAAGGCTCGGTGATGCATAAGATTTGAGGACGGGTTGGTCTTGCGAGCTGGAGGCTCAGATAGGTATTTTAATACCTGGGTGTGTTTGTATGGTGGGTCATTCAGTACTGGTCCAGTCGGCACACCGACGAAAGTATGTTGACTCTGGTGAGGAGTGCACGTTTTAGGGGAGACCAGTA
Source organism: Platanthera zijinensis (assembly GCA_039513925.1). NCBI lineage: Eukaryota > Viridiplantae > Streptophyta > Magnoliopsida > Asparagales > Orchidaceae > Platanthera > Platanthera zijinensis. The sequence continues at coordinate 226,834,547 of CM077079.1, forward strand.
AGATGTTTATACCGAGGTTTAGAAGACTATCCCCTAAACGCACACCCGACCATAAAGTCTGGTAGTTGCCAGCAAGAGTACACGAGGCTTCCGCTATTGTGTTCTTAGCGCTGAGGCATAAGCAAAGTCTAGGCCTAGTAGTACGCCTACCCACCTAGGAGTGGAGATACTCGCTCCACTGCCACTGTGAGACACGACGGTTGGTACCTGAGAGGCAAACTACCTCCAAAAAGTGGGGAATGTTTGAAAGGTCTATGCGCTTAGAGTCGGGTGGGTGAGTTGCATTATAATCATTGCATTGCACCGCATAACATGGCATATGTAGAGAATATTGTTTAGCTTATGTTTCTAGACACTCATCATATAAATTAGTATGTGCTCTTTTATATGATGAGTTATCTTGAAACCTTAACTTATAAGTTTGTATGGGCATTCATATATGTTAAGGTACGCTTCTGTGATGGAAGAGTACCTGCTTTTACTTTCCTAGATTTATACAGCTCTTCCTTACTACTTTTGAACTGTATTTTGTCACTGATCATTACTACTATTTTTATTGCTGCTCACACAGGTATAGAACTATTAAAATTATATGTAAATACCACTGTCACCTGTTTGTACATTCTGTTACTATTGGTCTTCCGCTCTCTTCCTCCCACGCGGTGGTTAGAAGTCGCAAGGGTGAGGCGAGGATGATAATGGCTTAGTCTTTTGACTAACAGTCGGTGGACCATATCATTTTAGGGATGCGTGGAGATGTCGCACCAATTCGACCAGGTGGAGCCAGAGATTGAACTACCAGGATTGGAGGAGAAGTTGACGCGCACTGCTACTACTACCCGGCGACAGGTTGATGAGTATTTTGTTTAACTTCCACATGTAGTTGAGAGAGAGAGAGTTTTGTGTTATGGTTATGTATGAGAGCAGTACTGATGACATTGAACATAGACGTATGGGCCATTATAGATAATTGATACACTACACCCACAATTGTTATAGGAGATAAAACTTTAATAAAATCGTGAGATAAGTGGGATGAGACTTGTGAGAAAATCTAAATAATAGGATTTTCATTTCACAAACAGGTAAATTACATGGGAATGACCCACTATTTATAGGGGAGAAGAAATAGAAAGATAATACAATAGTGACATGGGACTAAATTACAACATACCAACTAGGTGAACTGCCATTTACAGATCACATAGAGCTAAGCGAATAGATAGGCTATCTGATGCTTAACAAGAGTCTGTCGGTCTCTTCTCCTGAGATCACCGCTGACCACCAGAAGCACCAGAAGCAGTCAGTCATCTATAATCACCAAAATGCAACAGACTTAACCTCCTGACTGCCAAAACGCAACAGTGGTTAGATCACAATACTTCCTCTATCCACAGTGGCCTCAGCCTCCTGATTGCCAACCCGCAATAGTTGATAGAACTTCAAGCCTCCCTTGTCCTATCAAGGAGGTGGTCGCAATGACCATTAGGCCAGCTAGACTCTCAGACCAGTCCGCCAGACACAGACTGCCACGCTTCTAGGGCCAGACCACCACAAAAGTTACCAATCCTTCAGAACTAGTTTGTCATTCGCCAACGTTAGACCGCAAAACCATAAGGCAGACCGCCAGACCACACGACTGACCACCAGACTAGACTGTTAGTCTGCCAAACAACCAGACTTCTAGAACCAAACTGCCAAACTGATAATATCACAAGTTCCAACACTCCCCCTCAAGCTGGAGTATATATGCCAATCAAGCCTAGCTTTTCACAGACATCTAAAAGAGAAGCAAAAACTAGTTTGGTGAAGATATCTGCAAGTTCTTTGTCGGAAGTGACAAATGGTGTACTGATTTGATTCTTCAATATTTCTTCTCTGATAAAGTGACAGTCAATTTCAATGTGTTTTGTCCTTTCATGAAAAATTGGATTCTTCGATATATAACAGCTTTGTTGTCACAGAACATCGGTAAGAGATGATCATATACCTCTCCAAAATCAATCATAATGGAACACAACCATTTTAACTTGCAATTGGTTAATGTCATGCTTTTGTGCTCAACATCAACACTTGACCGAGATACAACAGACTGTTTCTTGATTTTTTTAGCTAACAAGATTTCCTCTCACAAAGGTGTAAAAAATAAATATAGGCTTTATATCTTCTTTATTGTCAGCATAGCTATCATCGGAATAGGCTTCAATCTTTAGGTAGTTATGTTTTTGAAATAGTAACCCCTTTCCTGGATACCCTTTCACATATTCTTGAATTTTCAAGGCTAGACGAAGATGACACTCTTTAGGGGCTCTCATAAACTAACTGACATTGCCTACTACATAACAAATATCTGATTTGGTAATAGTTAGATAGATGAGTTTTCCTACCAGTCGTCTGCACTTAGTACTATCTAGAAGAAGAGGCGAATACTCAGTCCAACTTTTGTCATCACCAACGGCCATCGAACAACGAATGGGTCTTTCCCCAAGAAGACTAGTTTCTTTTAGAAGATCAATCACGTATTTCTGTTGTGAGAGCATTACAGAGTTTTTTTTTGCAAGATTTTGATTCCCAAAAAGTACTTAGGAGATCATATATCATTTGTAACAAAATGTTGTCGAAGGCGTCTCTTCGCTAGATCAATTCCCTTGTTCTGATCACCATTAAGAAGGATGTCATTCACATAAACAACAAGAACAATAAGCCATTTAGTTGTCTTGTATATGAAAAGAGAATGATCTGTAGAACTTCAAGTAAATACAACAAGAGAGACAACTTTGCTGAACTTGTCAAACCAGGCTCGTAGACTTTTCTTTAGACCATAAATTGCTTTTCGTAACCTGCATACCTGAGACTCCCCCTGAGTAACATATCCAAGGAGGTTGCTCCATGTATACAACCTCTTGTAGATCACCATAAAGGAATACATTCTTTATATCTAACCGAGACATCTCCCAAGCTCTATTAACAGCCACAAAGAAAAGAACACAAATTGTGCTAATGCGAGCAACCTGGGAGAAGGTGTCAAAGAAGTCCACACCATATGTTTGAGTAAAAACCTTGCCAACCAGCCTCACCTTATAGCAATCAATAGTTCCATCATAATGAAACTAGATGACAAATACCCACCGATAGCAAACCACATCCGCTCCTAGAGGAGTAGGGACAAGAGTTCAAGTACCCATTTCGGTCAAGGTCTTCATTTCTTCATTTATGAAAGCTTTCTAATAATTCCAATATCAAGAGCTTCTTGATAGGTATTCGGGAGAACAGTGGTCGAGAGAGAAAGAGTAAAGTTCCTACTTGCTGGGAAAAGACGAATATAGGAGACAACATCAAGAATTGAATGTTTAGTGCATGTTCTAACCAACTTTTGTAGAGCAATTGGGAGGCCAAGTTCTGACTTGTCTTGTATAGTAGATCCATCTATCAGAGAGATTACAAGACCAGGAAATATCAGCAATGGCTCCAAAGGCATAAAAGAATCAGAAGACAAAGATAGAGATAGAGAAACTGGCATAGAAAGAGGAGAAAGTGGTGTAGGAGATAGAGTAGGCTCAAGAGGAGGTGAAAAAATAATGGGTATAGAAGGAGAATCACCAGGTTGTGAGAGAGTACAAGCTCGAGAAAAATAAGACATATTTTCAAAGAATGTGACATCAGTAGAAATATACTGTTTTCTAAGAAGGGGGTCAAAACACTGATACCCCTTTTGGGTCGCGGGCAGTAGCCCAGAAAGATGCACTTTACCGAGCATGGAGAAAGTTATCATAACCAGGAGAAGGAGAGTGGACAAATGTTGTACAACCAAAGACATAAAGAGGTAAAGGAAATGGTTGAGCTCTTAAATGTAGGATGGAGAATGGGGTTTTGCCTTGAAGAACTGATGAGGGAATGTGGTTGATGAGATAACAAGAGAGATGCACAGCATGACCCCAATATGATAGGAGAACAATCATTTGTGTGAAAATGGTGCGAGTAATAACTAGTAGATGACGATTTTTACGTTCAGCAACACCATTTTGCTGAGAAGTGTATGGAAAAGTGGTTTGATGAATTATGCCACGATGCATAAAAAACTCCAAAAGTTGTTGACTAAGATATTCTCTAGCACAAAGTACCTTAATAAAAACATCAAACTGTGTAGCTAGCTCATTGAAAAATATAGGGAACACAGAAAAAATTTCAAAACATTCTTTTAAAAGATACAATCAAGTACATCGAGAGAAATCATCAACAAAAGTAATAAAATACAGACTTCCTATACCAATTGACCTAGTAGTAGAAGGACCCCAAATATCTAAATGAACAAGATCAAAGGGGCGAGAAGAACTACGTACTTGTCTTATTCAATAGGAAGAGCGATCGTGCTTGCCCAGTTGACAGGCTTCACAGTTCAGAGAGGAGTCCTCTGGAGGTAAATCCAGTAGGAGTTGGTAGATGATGCGAGGAGACAGATGACCAAGGCAAAGATTTCATTAGAAAAAAGAAGAAGAGAAAGCAGTGACATCGTCTAGGAAGAAGAGCTCATTGCTTTCAGTCCTAGTAGCAATCGTCTCTTTGAAATGAGGATCCTGATAAAAGAATAAGTATTCGATGTAAAGATAATCGTGTAGTTTAGTTGTTTGCAAAGAGCATGAACAAAAAGTAAATTACACATAAAGGATGACACATAGAGATTTTCTCAAGACATAGAGACGGAGTGATGTGGACTGTACTATTCCCACACACAGGAGACAAAGTAACATCCACAACAAAAATTGGAGGATACCGGTTATGCTTGTCCAAAAAAGAGAATAGCCTAGTATTGTCTGTCATGTGATTAGTAGCTCCCGAATCAATAAGCCACTTACCATGAGTAACCACATTAGCACTTCCTAAAGAAGAGGCAAGGGATGCAGATTTCCTTGTGGTGTCACCCGTGGACGGGTGAATATGAGGATACATGGCCCAGCAACGATCAATAAGATGTCTTGTCTTGCCACAATGAGAGCAGAGATGGCGAGGCAGGCCACACCCACCAAAGTGACCTCCACGACCACTAGAATTACTAGAATGAACTGGATGAGCAAAGGTGTCAGGATGGGATGGGGAGGCAGGTGGAGGGCGCAAAAGTTCCTAGAAGTATTAGTGTTGTTCAACGAGATCAGTAGAGAAGGGGCGATGCTGAAGTATTTTAGTGCCAAGGGCTTGCACCTCCTGGTAAGCAACAAGAAAAGTCAAGGTAGGATGGGTAAATAGATCTACATATAACATGTATATGTGTGAAGCCTAAGCGCACTTAAAGTAAAGAGTAGCAAGATGAGTCCAAGCAGCTTTGACCATCTCATCGTGACGAATAATGGGTAGGAACTCTTTAGACAAACTATTATCTAGCCATGTCTTGACCAAAGCATCACTAACATCCCAGTCATCAAAGACATCGGACCCTCGAACAAAAGAGTTACCGTGAGATGATGGCATTTGTGCTAAGACCGCGACAAGAAAACAATTGAAACACTCCAGTCTTGATTGTTTGGACTAGTCAGCTTGGAAGTAGTTCCAAGACTGCTAGAAGGAGTGTAAACAATAGCAGCATAATAAAGGGAGAATGAGGACAAAGTGGAAGAAGAAAATTCTACGATCGCCATAAAAAGGTCAGATAGAAGAAGAAACCGCGCGGCAAGACTGAGTTAGCAGCACAGAGATAGCGGAGCAAAGAGCTCAGTGGGTGGTTAGAAAACCAAATTTCGCGAAGGATACAAAAGAGCTTAGTTGGCGGTTAGAAATAGGAGTCTGCAGAGGCCGCATAAGAGCTCAGCGGGCAGTTAGAAAACTGGAGTCTGCAAGGATCGGGTTTCCTCTGATACCATGTGATAAAATATAAATAACAAGATTTTCATTTCATAAAAAGTTAAATTACATGGGTATGACCCCCTATTTATTGGGGAGAAGAGATAGAAAGATAATACAACAGACAATGTGAGACTAAATTACAATATGTCGACTAGGAAAACTGTCATTTATAGACCGCATAGAGCTGAGCGGTTAGACAGGCTATCCGCTCCTTAATAAGAGTCTGTCGGTCTCTTCTCATTAGATCATCGCTAACCACTAGAAGCACCATAAGCGATCAATCATCTATAACTGCAAAAATGTAGCGGCCTTAGCCTCTTGACCGCCAAACCATAATATCGGTTAGATCACCATGCTTGCACTATCCGCAGTGGCCTCAGCCTCCTGATTACGAACCCGTAACAGCGGATAGAACTCCAAGCCTCCATTGTACTATCAAGAAGGTGGTCTCAATGACCCTCAAGCCATCTAGAATGTCAGACTAGTCTGCCAGATGCAGACCGCCACACTTTTAGGACCAGACCGCAACAGCAGTTGCCAATCCTTTAGAACCAGTCTGTCAGCGGCTAATGAACAGACCGCCAGACCATAAGGCAGACCGCAAGACTGCTAGACTGCCACATAACTCGGCAAAATGCAAGACCAGACCGCCAGTCCGCCAAACCAGCAGACCACCATAACAAACTGCCAGACCGTCAATATCACAAGTTCGAACAAGACAGATAAGCGTCAGTGAACCAATAATGTCAAAGCCACAAGCTCATTATTTTACGCGCTAAAAAAGACAGAATTTGATAGAATTTTTACCCGTGAAATTGCTTATGATATTGGCGATTATTAGAATTAACTCATGAAGGTACCTGGTAGGTGAAGGAATCAAAACTGTTCCGACTAGAATCTGAATATAAATTGTTCTACATGGAGATTGATGAGGACACCATTTTCACCCGCTTCACCAAAATTGTCAATTCCTCGAGATCTCTTAGACATACGTAATTAAACATAGATCTGGTGAGGAAGATCTTGCGCTCCCGTCCTCCACAGTTAAACTCAAAGGTGACTGTCATAGTGGAGTCATACGACATCAATACTGTAACACCCTACCCGTCATGAAGAATATAATAGTAGGTCGGGTTGGGGCTCCATGCCATATTAAACGAACAAACTAAGGAGTTATGAAATGAAACCAAACATCCACGTAACTTATCACATATCCAAACAATAGCGGAAGTAGTTGAATAATAAGAACCCATAAACAAGAATGTCCACTATATATATAACATCAGGAATGAAATACATATACAAATATTTCGGCCTTAAGGCCTTATAAACTGTTGATCAAAGTGACTACACAACCATATGGTTTCCATACATCGACACGCAGGCCGGCAACACATGAAAATAGAAAACATAACACTTGGGCCTTTAATGGCCAGCGCTGCAAAAGGGCTTCAACCCGCTATTTCCTGCTCGGCTTGCCAGCACTTGCACAAGTACATTTCCTTAAGACGTGGCAAAACAAAACACCGAACAACTTTAGCTGACCAAAATTATAATGACCCCACCTCATTCCCAGGGTGGTGACAGTCCTTCCCTACAAGCAAGTAGTATACCAACACATAATTACACCATTACCACAAACGATAACACACATGACCATACGTTTCGTGCTCTCATGCCACACTTTCGGTGTACTCCCAGATTCCAACTTTTGTCATAAGTCAAAATCTCATAGACGGTTCACTTGAGCGAGTGTCATTCATCACGTCTTCACACTACCCGGGCTTTTCTCAAAATCAACTGGAGCATTGAGGAGAGACCTCTTCACCAAGTAGAATGGGATGGGTTTGGATCAGCTTTATATGTGCTTAAATCATCGGAATTACACTATCACAATATGATTACGGCTTCACCTCGGCCCATTAACACGATAACCAATGTTATCTCTTAAGGTTGACACACAAGGCCACCAAGCTAGGCACAATAGGCCTTTTAGCTTCTAATGTTATGCACCCAGTCCCTAGGACGTAGGCTTCACACCCAATAACAAAGCTCACTGGTTTCGACCAAGAAAGCTATCGTCGGCAAAAGCCGCCATCGCCAGGCTTCACACCCAATAACAAAGCTCACTAGTTTCGACCAAGAGAGCTATCGTCGAAAAAAGTCATAGTCGTTGGGCGGCATCAATAGAACAACTTGCCTTTCACAATCTCGGGTATTTCTTGGAGTCAACCTCGAGTAAGCCTTCAGTACCGTACAACACCCAGAACCCGAAACAACATATAATTTTTTACAGTATTCTCCATCACACAATAGTAAACATCACAAATCCTGGCCAAATTATCACAGATGGGCTTCAGATAACATGCCTATATTCGTACAATAATACAGACTCTATATGTAATTTCAATTGGGAATAATTAATATTGACATGTTGGAAGACTCATCTTCCACTAATTAGTGGGAACTTCTGTACAATCATGTCCTAGTATTAAGAATGAGAATTGTTACCCTTGAAGATCGCTTAGGGGCCATGAACTTGCGGTTGATCTGGATGGAAATACTCGCAATGCTTTCCTCTCGCGGATCTACCTTCGGCTCACGAATCCGAGCTTGAAATCTTCTCTAATGACTGGATGAACTCTTCTTCTTTCTTAGCCCTCCTCTTTCTTTCAATTGAAAAGAGAGAATATAAAAGGAAATATGAGAAATGATTTCTCACTTCCGCCATCTTGCCTGGTTCGGGATACGACCACAATTTAATTTAATAAATTATATTTCAGGAGTTATCTTCATCATCAGCTTAGGCGGTGGCCGCTTAACATTAGTCTCTAAAGACCATCTGTCGCTTAAGCTCCTTCGGCGCTGGCTGTGTTGACTGCATCGTTTATCGACTGCATCAGATTGTCTATTCAAGTATTTATTGACTGCATTGTCTTGTCGATTGCAGTACTTATCGACTGCATCGGCTTGTCAACTGCATCATTTATCAACTACATCAATTTTTCGACTGCTTGCTTTTGTCGATTGTATCGGCTTGTTGACTCCATGATTTTGTCGACTACATGCTTTTGCTGATTGCTGTTGTTTTGCTATTTTGGGAACATTGGAGTGTTACACATCTCCACTTAAAGAAAGTTCATCCCAAATTTCCAAAATAAAGAAAACAACATAAAAGTACAAAATTTAAATTGTACCTTAGCAGAACAACTAGGGGAACTCCTCCAACATGATTTGCTCACGCTCCCATGAAAGTTCCTCGCGGCCGCAATTATCCCATCATACCTTGACCATTCAGATCATTATTTCGCAATTGCTTAACTTCAGTTTCCTCAATGTGAATAGGCCTGACCTTAGTCTTTTACCCACCATCGACTGGAACTTTATCATATGCAATAACTTGAGTAGACTCTTGTACAACCTTCCTCAGCATCGATATAAGAAATACATTGTGCAAACCGCTTAATGTTGTCGAAAGAGCATGCCAATAGGAAGCTTCACCAACATGGTCCACAATCTCAAACGTTCCAAAGTATCTCGGACTATGCTTTTTCAAGCGTCAAATCCTTGACACACCCTTGAATTGCTTGATCATCGATGCGTATAATTTTGGGACGAAATTTCTTTAAGGAGGGGAGGATTGTAACACCCTAAAAAGGAGTAATGGTCATTGGAGGCTACCGCACGGCGATAGGCTTATCGCAGGTGATAGCTCAGTGAATTAAAAGACAGAGTGCTCGAGATTTTACTGCCTTGCGATATGGAGCTATCGCGCCGCAATAGCAAATGACTTCGGCGAGACCACTCAACGCTTTCGAGGAATCGTCTAGAGCGCTACAGCCAGGCAATAGGCGTTACCGCACTGCACTAGCCTCTCGACAAATGTCGAAAGGATTTCTCGAGTAACCATTCTACCGCCAGACGGTAAAGAGTTATCGCGGGGAGATAGCTCTGGATAGCGGCGACGACTCAAGTGGTTACCGCCTGTGTTACCGCACGGCGGTAGGAGTTACCACACAGTGGTAGCCTTTGTATAAAGGTTGGACTTGAGATTTTATTCTCATTTTATCATTCACTCTCTTATTTACTTCTGGAGTGGGAAGAGGAGGAACGCCCAAGATCTCGTGTGGAGATCAATCCAAGGTGTGCTTGGGCTTGGAATTGCGAGTCGACGCTAGATCCACGGAGAGGAAGTTATGATAATCAATTCCATCTGAATCAAAGAACACGGTCAAGACTTTGAAGAGAACTTCAAGGGTAACAATCTTCTTTCTTGGACAAGTGAAGTCCTTCTTTTGACATATGCATGGAATCTCCCACCAAAAGGTGGAGAATCGAGGGAATTCCTTTGGGTTGATTCATGAAATCCTGAGTGAGTCTTGTATATAGATCCAAAAATGTGTAGTATGGAATAGACATAATGTGTGAAGCCCATCTGAACAGGTTGGTCTGGATTGGTGATGTTTATTTTGCGTGCTGGAGAAGACTTCAAGTATAAACAAGTAATATACGGGGTCTGCGGGGTACCGGAGTTGCGTTTCAGGAAAATACCTTAGAAATTCACAATTTAAGACCAGTTGGATATCGCCGGGCGATAGTGAGTATCGCCAATGGTAATAGCTCTTGGTGAGCTATTTGTGTTGTGTGCTATGGAAAGACCAGTGTTTCTGGCACTACAGGATGCTGCAGGGTTTGGGTTGAGTTTGGACGCAGAAAGAGAACTTCTGTTTGTCCCGACAAGCGATCATGACGAACGCTGACACAAACTCCCTTTTTGATTGTAAGCTTGTCTCTGGGTGACTGTGAGGCTAATCTGTGAGCTGCGAGCTCTTAAAGGCCGTCGATCCGAACGGACAAGAGGAAGCCGGCCCGCGTCAGTTTAGACATTGAATTCACGATTTGAGCAACGAGAAATGGTTGAACTGTCTCCGCGTTATGGTTGTCTAACTCAAGTTCCTAAGTTATTGGCTTCGTTAGGATCACATAACGAGAGTCTGAGGCTGTATACCAAAAAGACTAAAGTCTCAGGTCTGGGGCCATGGAGACTGAAATTGCTCAAGTATTGTCATTCTGAGCTAAGAATGGTGGTGGGGCCTGAAATTTTAGCACACCAATAATGTGCCATGAGTGCATGGAAAGTTTGGCTATTTAGGCATTCGTTTGTGATATATTGAACTATGCGTGAGTGTACGTTTTTGGTATATAACTGCTTGTGAAAATACTATACCTACATGGAAGGAAAATCACTTCTCCGGAAAAGGGGTAAGGTCGTTATAAATTGGTCACCTGAATGCTGACCGTTGCCTTGTTTGCCACCCTTGTGGTGGATTGTCTCTGTGCAGGTGCTGGAGAACCGAGAGGGAAATAGCGGGCTGAAGCCCTTGCTGCTATGCTGGCCCTCAAAGGCCGAGTGGAGAAGTTTTACTATTTTCATGTGTGGCCGGCCTACACGCTGATGTTTGTAATCCACACCTGTGAAGTTTAACTGTAAGGCCTTAAGGCCAAACACTTTTGGGTATTTTTTTTATACATTCCTGTTATATATATAAATGTCGTTGTTTATATATAGTGGACATTCATGATTGATGAGTTCAATAATAACCACTAAAGCTTCCGCTAGAATGCTCTGAGTTAGGTTGCGTATACTAAATTTGGATATTCTTGTGTAACATTGCTGACTGTGTGTGGAATATGGCGTGGGGCCCCGACCAGACCCTCTGTTATATTTTATGTGATGGATGGAGGTGTTACAATAATTTGCTTGCCTATCCTAAGCAATCAACAATCACTCCTGGATCGTTTGAATTTTTTAATTTTCATCTTACACATCCTTTTGCTTATACGACAACGTTTTGCCAGTTTCTGCCCAAGCTAAGGAAGTACGACACTTCTTACCATAAAGGGATTCAAAGAGCGCCATTTTAATACTCGTTTGGTAGCTATTGTTGTGGGCGAACACAATCATATAAAAAATGTCCTCCCAGCTCTTTTTTGAATTCTAACACGCACATTCGGAGCATATCCTCCATTTTTTTATTGTTCCTTTAGGCCTGACCATCTGTTTGAGGATGAAAGGTCATGCAAAACTTTAGCTTGGTACTCAATAGTTGGTGGATATTGGTCCTTTCTGCCTGACCATCTGTTTGAGGATGAAAGGTCATGCTAAACTTTAGCTTGGTAATCAATAGTTGGTGGATTTGCCTCCAATCATTCGAAGTGAAACGTCCATCCCAGACATTTATGATGCTACGGAGCACACCATGCAATCGTAATATCAACATAGAGTTTTGCTAATTTTTCCACTTAATTGTCCCTCTGGTTAGGGATGAAGTGTGACACTTTTGTCAAACGGTCTATGATCACCTAAATGGCATTGTTCCCTTGCGATCTTGGCAAACCATGCACAAAAGCCATAGAAATATCATCAAACTTCTATTACAAAATCGGTAACGACTTCAGGAATCCACCAGCCTTCTGATAATATATCTTCACTAGTGTGCGAGTATGATACTATTCCACATAAAGAGGTATGTCTTTCTTTAAACCTAGCCACTAAAACAACTTTTTCATGTCTTTGAACATTTTTGTGCTCCTGGGGTGGATCGATTACTTGGTAAAATATGTCTCGTACATCAACTCTTCTTGAAGTTCGCCAACATTTGCAATGCACAACCAACTGTCATTCCATAAAAGACTATCTTCGAAAGAAAACTCGGTATTATACCCATATACAATCTTTGCCACATAGCGCTTCATGCTTTCATCAAGCTCCAACACCTGCCAAATTCTGTCTGCAAGGTCATATTGCACCTCCATCAAGTTCAAGCATGCATTCACGCTTGCTCTCTTATCAACATAAGCGATCTCTAAGCCCTCTAAGTCACAAATTAGAACACTCATCATGCATGTGAATCTAGTTTGTCTGTGCTGGTTCCCTGCAACTTAACGCATCAGCGTTCACATTTCCTTTCCCGAGAGTGTAATGAATTTGGAAGGTGTAGTCCCCAAGGAACTACATCCACCTCCTTTGTTGCATATTTAAATCCTTTTGATTCAATATATACTTAAGGCTCTTTTGGTCCGTAAAGATGTCAACCTTCACACCATGCAAATAAAGCTGCCAAAGCTTAAGAGCAAATATCACAACCGCAAACTCCAAGCCATGAACTGGATAATTCCTCTCATACACCTTCAACTAGTAAGAGCCAAAAGCAATAACATTTCCAAACTGAAGAAGAATGCAAGCCAACCCGCTTCCCGAGGCATCGTTATAAATCTCATAACATTCCATACCATATGGCGAACACAAAATTGGCGTCGTGGTCAGACAACTTTTCAACTCTTCAAAAGCTCGGGTGTATACTGGTGACCTGAACTTTTGTTCCTTCCTAGTCAAGGTTGTGATAGGTAGATCTATCCTAGAAAAGTTCTAAATGAAGCATTTATAGTAGCCGACAAGTCTTAGGAAACTCCGAACTTCTTCCATAATAGTCAAAACAGGCGACTGTCGTATTGCAACTATCTTCGTTGGATCCACTACATTGCCCTCTCCGTTAACCATATGACCTAAGAATACAACAGATGCTAGCCAAAACTCTAGTGTCCAAGGCTAGCTCGGTGGTTTATGTGTAGTACTTGGCTTCTATGAGCATCATTTTCGATATTCGAGACCGCATTAGAGCTGTACAAGGATAGGGTGCAACATTGAATCTGGTGCTTAGGGATCTGGAGGAGGGATCTTCTGGAGATTATTCGATGAGGGATGACATTATTCATCATCGGGGCCATGTATATATATACACGGCCCCGATGTTGAATAATGTCATCCCTCATCGAATAATATACTAGCAGGAGATGAGATATGGGAGGATATAATGAGACATGCACATTGTTCCAAATATTCGGTGCAACCAGGGATCTCCAAGATGACAGTGAACCTACAAAAGGTCATGTTTTCTCCCAGTATGAAGAAGGATATCATCCAATTTGTGGTACACTACGAGACATGCCATTGTGTGAAGGCCGAGTGCAAGAGCCCAGGATGTTTGATGTAGCCACTATTGGTGCCAAAGTGGAAGTTCGAGAATATTTCTATGGATATTGTGCACGGATTGTCTTGCTCCCACTCTGGGAAGGATTTTATTTGGGTGATAGTTGACCAACTGACAAAGGTTGCCAGATTTATCCCGGTTCAGAAGGATGCTCAAGTCAGCGACCTGGTGCGGCTATTTGTGGATCAGCACGTCAGATACCATGGAGTGCTTAAGAATATAGTATCAAATCGAGATTTTTTGATTCACTTCCAGGGAATGGAGATCAGTGCAGGCTTACTTGTAGTCTCGGTTGACTTTCGACACCGCCTTCCACTCACAGAACAATAGTCATACAGAGCGTACTGAAAGTATCTAGCGTCTACCTAAATCACCTCGAGTGGTGAATAAGTGATGTTTGTGTCTTTTCGCGGAATAAAAATCACTTAAAAACAATCGCACAAACACAGAGATTTATAACGGTTCCCCGAGTTGGGTATATCAACTTTTCCGCCTCGCTTATCCACCACGAAGTACTAGATTCGGCTACTTCACCAAACTCAGATTTCTTCAAATCTTATACTTCGGAGTAGCAACTCCTACAACTCGGAGACGATGCTCCTACAACTCGGAGAACAACCTCTCCTACAAATCGATCCACAAACCTGATCTACTCTCTCGATCCACAACTGTATCTACTCACTCGATCCATTAACAGATCTACAAATTCGGAGAAAAATCTCCTACAATATGTAAATGAATATTACAACAAAATAACGATTACAAGTCTTCACTCCGACGTTCTTCGTAAAATTAGATCTTGAAGCTTGGAGAACTCAGAAAGTTGAAATCTTGAAGAACTTGAATCTTGAGTCTTCACACGTCTAGATCTTAAGGAATAAAAGTCTTTAGAAGGTAGAAATCTATATGTAGAGGTCGAGGAAGATGAGATCTTGCTGTGCTTATGTGTATCAGCCGATCAAAAAGTTGCGTGCATAATGAAGGCCGACGGGTTCCCGATTAGGAAGTTTTTGTCGTTTTGAATCTGGGATCAAATTAGCACAAAGCAAGATTAGTAATAAATAAGAATATCCCTAGGTATTTATAGAGATAAACTCTCTAGCGGTATAAAAACTATTTCTCAAAATGAAAGCAGAAATTACTGTGCATGGCCGACAGAAACCCATGACTAGTTTTTGAAAATTTTCGGAAAAATGACCTAAGTCAAATTCATCGAGTATCGTCGAGTATCATAATGATACTCATCGAATACATCTTGATATATGATGAAAAGGACTTATCTAAAACATCCCAGGCCGGCTGGTCACTCAGCGCTATGGCACAGAGTCATACTCGACTAATTCGTAGAGTATCTCCTGGCATACTTGATGAATTCGTCGAGTATAGGTGAATTGACTCAACGCACTCAACGTCGTTACACTCGACGCTTTGATATTCAATGAATTAGACTTGGAAAAATCTAGAGTAGTGTCGTATGGACTCGACGAATTCGACGTGTATCACTTAGCATATTCGACGAATTTGGCCAGTATCGTTAGAAACATTCGACGAATTCGACGAGTATGCACAATGATACTCAGCGAATTTTAGTTTACAGATTTTTCAATTCTCCAATGAATTTACCCTAAGTATATATGACGAATTCGATGGGTATTAGTAAGTATACTAGATGAATTCGGTGTGTATCAATGACGATACTTGACGAATTTAACGTGTATGCTTAACCATACTCGCCGAATTTTACTTAGGTAAAATTCTTATTTTTCCTGGGTCTAACCCTTGACCATCCTTAAGCCTTCTTTTGTGCTTGGGATAGTACAACCCAATAGAGAGATTACACGTGAGTCAATACATTAGTCTACACAATAAGGAATTATATTGTATAGTCATGTGTTTACTGACCCACTGTAACCTGATATTGGTGTGTACTTGACATTGTAGACCTGCAAGTACATAAATAAATAGTGACATCAAATACAATCTCAATTAATCTTAGGTTGACTAGACCCTTCTTCAAATTAGGGTTAATGTGGATACAATACCCAACAATCTCCCCCTATTTGAAGATACCAAAATCCTACAAGCTAAGGTGAATTGCACATAATGAATAATAAAAGTTTAATAAAAAAAATAAATTAAAAATACCACGCATTCCAGATAAACAAGGAAATCATATAAATATATATATATATATATATATATATATATCAAATTATTCTGTTTTTAAGAGGGCAGCCCACAACATTCAACAATATACATATGATTCATTGACTTTGTCTGTTCTGCCTCTTCGCATGCTGTCTTGCAAAATATTCCCTGGGCTTCATATAGTATTTTGGAGGGGTTGGAGGCATTGCAATGATATTTGAGTTCTTCCTGAAATGAATCCTCCTTGTGCATGAAATCTTGTACCTGTCCCATTCATCTGGATTATTATGCAGCCCAGGCTTCTCACCACCCAGATCAACCAGGGAGAAGGTGTCCAAAATAATCCCTCTGGAAATCAGGCTCCAGAATTCTTCTATTTCTCTAAACAACTCCTCTCTTGTTATTTCTGGCCTTACTGGTTCTGGCATGACTTCAGACGTGCCTTCCCCATATCTTATTCTCTTGTGAACTGGGGGAGCAGGGTCTTCAGTCCTCTGAACCTCTAGCAATAAAGCAGTAGCAGCAACAACATCCTGATCAAAATTCTGTAGATTCTGAGTGTCTGACCAGTACTGAAAGTAATCCTGGGAAGGATGAACCTCGTCAGGTGCTGGTACAGACACAATATGAACTTGATTTCCGGTCAGCTGATTATATTGCCACTCAGTATTATCATACATGTAGTCATTTGTTGCCTTAAAGTTTTGTCCCATAAAAGTTCCCAACAAATCCACCTTAGCTGTAAGGGCATCCTCCCCCTTTTTGGCTTCGGCGGCGATGGCATTGGCATAGTTGTTCATGCATGTATCAAAATGTGCCATCGATCTATTGTGAGCATAAATCATTATAAGAACATTTTAATCAGCATTCTTCAATACCACCATGTTATTTTTCAGTCCTGACATTATATGAATGATGGCTTGGCCACCCTAAACACACCACGAATAAAGCTTCTTATCCAGCTTGCTTATCTCAATTTTGACCTCTACTAGGCCATTCAACATATATTTTTCAGACTCCTTAACTCTTTTCACAACCTTTTGCAATGAAGCCTCAAACTGAGCTTGTTGCTTGGCCAACATCAGCTTGACTTCTTTCAAAATAGAGTCATTTACACCGGAAGATAGAATATCAACAATCTGTGGCACTGGAACATCGGCTGGGATCTTAGAATCACTGGAGGACTTTTTGATTGTAGAAAGATGATCTTTCAAAGTCCATACATGATCCTCAGTATCTAGGACAGGAGCATGCTCTTCTGCATCTCCTTCCTCATCACAGATTGTGACCACCTCCTCTTGAGCAACTGGAAGGCCGCCTGGTATCTTGCTAATTCATTTCTCAAGGTTACGGATGTACTCCTCAACCTGAGCAGACGCAGTAATCAGGGACTGAGTCGCCTCCTCCTCAGAGACTGTAATAGAAGTAATCTCTGGGAGAGGAACTATTAGGTTTTCCACGAACATGGCCTCAACAACAGTAACAATAACAGCAGTAGTCTTATCTGTATCAACTATATTCTCTTCAGCAGCAATCTCAGATTCATCAGCAGGAACATTAATCTCGTAATCATCAACCCCAAGGTCATCATCATCAGGAGTCTCAACATCTAATTCATCAGCATCTTCTTAGTCTGACAGAGCTGGAACCTCTTTGTCAGTAGCCTCTTCTAAAGCATCAGCAGGTACAGACTCTGGGGCTGGAAGCACTATATCTGGCATCTCTATCACTGTCTTAGTGGATACACTCAAGGTCACTATAATAGTTGCCACTTATTGTTGGGTACATTGGAAACTATGTACTTGATTTGGAGAAATCCTTTTCAGCTTAATGATATACACATAGTTGTATTTGATGAATGTTAAGTTCTTGTGTGCAGGAAAATAAAGCTAAGTACAAAAGTGTCGAGACACTAGACCAGTGTCGAGACATTAGACCAGTGTCGACACATCTGTCAAAGATGTGCTGAGACAAGAAGTAGTTGTGTCGACACTCAGGACTAGTGTTGATACACTCTACACCAGGAGTGCTGAGTCAAGGTGAAAGTTATGCCGACACTCAGGACTAGTGTCGACACTCTTAAACTAGAAGTGACGAGTCAAAGAGAAAGTTGTGTCGACACCCAGAACTTGTGTCGACACTATGATACAAGGAAGCAACTGTGTTGACACTCAGAACTTATGTCGGCACATTCTACATCAGTAGTGTCAATATAAGGTGAAGGATGTGTTGACATATTCAAAAGTATGTCGATATCACTACAAGAGTAGTGTCGACACCTAGGACTGGTTTCGATACATCCAAGAGTCAAGTTTTAACACTTCGAGCAGAATTGTTTCCTGAGTATAGAAATCTAGCCAGAGGTACTGACAACTTTCAAAACTATCAGATGGCAGTTATTAACCAGATCAACTGGTTACCCTTGACAGAGCCTATTTAAAGGGATCAACTCTTCAGAAAACGAGTTAGAACAATTTGGTGAAGCCAGATCTAAGAAGTAATCTACTAGAATTCAGAAGGTGGAGAGAAACCTGGTCAAGAATCGTTTTCAACATTCTCCAGTTCAGATCTACCCTAATTTCAACTTTAAGAAGCTTTGAAAAGCTAAGAAGGGTCAGATCGAATCAACTACAATAAGGATCAAGGGAAGCTGACTTATCAAGTTCAGTTCAAGAACTAGTCACCCTTTTCTTTCATGCTGGGTTACTAATTCTGAATCTTTCTTTTCACCATCATTAATCTTGTAAGATCTACTTGTAAATATGAGTGTAGGGGAATTAATTTCTCTGAGTTGTAAGCCTGTGTTATAAAGGTTGAGGTAGGGCAGGAGTTGCTTGAGGTAGGAGAAGTGGGTATTTCTCTGAGGTGTAGGATCTTGGTGATATGAGTGGTAAGACTGGTATAGTCTGAGTTATATGAGCCAGCTGGACTCCGAGCAATAAGATATGAGGATCTGAGTTAAGAAAGAAGGAGTTTGGCCGAATCTAGTTAATTGCTAAATAAGCGAAGAGGGAAAGTGGATGTACCCATCAATTGGGGAACCACTATAAATCTTGTGTACTGTGTTGTGATTGTTGTGCTGTGTTTGATATGTTGTGATGATCTTTAATTATTGTTTAGTTTTCCTGTTTCATCAGACTTGGGTAATAAAGATAGAAAAGTAATTTTCATTATCTAAAAGTAGCCTAGAATTAAATTGGACCTATTCACCCCCCCTCTAGGTCACTCTATCCTAATACAAATATTTGCAATTGGTACCAGAGGGAAGGTTAACTGAGTGGGAATAACAGCCTAGTGAGAATCCAAAGGATTATAGAGAAAGATATATCATGGCTCAGAGGAAAAATAATTCCATCAAGCTCCAAGTATGCTCTAAAGAGAATTTTTCGAATTTGGAAGGAAAGAGTCAGATTATTCATGGAGGTAGCAGATCTAAGAATATACATCACAGTGGTTGAAGGACCTTTCATTCCTATGAAAGTGTCAGTTCTTGATGCCAACATCAAGACACCAAAGACCTACATGGAGATGAATAAGGATGAGATAATTATGGTCTCTATGGATAAGAGGGCACAAAATATAATAGTCAGTGCAATAGATGATTCAACTTTTCAGAATCCGATTCATTGCGAGACATCTAAAGAAATGTGGCAGTCACTGATTGTCTACATGGAAGGAACTGATGTGGTCAGAGATGATAGGAAATCTCTGCTAAACCAACAATATGAAGCCTTCAGACAGGATAAGAAAGACTCAGTGGCTGATTGTTTTGAAAAGTTCTTAAGAATTATAAACAACCTGAGAACTTATGACAGGAAATTTACTAACTATGAACTTAATGACAAGTTCTTGAGGTCCCTAAACATGGAATGAGACATCAAGATATGTGCCATAAGATAAATGGGGAACTTAGCCAACATAGACCCCCAGGCTCTATTTGGCAAGCAATTGTCCCATGAGTTACAACTCAATCTCAGGAAGTCTGAAGAAGATTCAGCTAGAGCATACAACAGAGAAAAGACCTTGGCCCTAAAGGCTGAGTCATCCAGAAAAGTCAGAGAGAAGTCAACACTCTCAGAAAGACTGAAAACAGCTTCTAAGTGTTCAGAATCATCCTCATCAGAAGGAGACCTGACTGAGGAGGAACTGTATCTCTTCTCTAGACAGTTCAAGAAGATGTTGAGGAGAAGAAAACAAGGTAGCTGGAAGGGATCCCAGCTGGAGAGTCTTCTCTCAAGAAGACCAATTATCCAGATAAGCCTAGGAAAAAGAAATTTGTGGGCAGGTATGGTTCTTCACAGAACAAATATATTAAGACTAATATTGTGTGTTATTGTTGCAACAGAAAAGGGCATGTCAAAGCTGATTGACCAACAAAAAGAAAGGAGAAAAAGTCAGAGAACTGGAAGGATGGATAACACAAGAAGGCTGACAAAAGCCTCTTAGCAAAGAGACAGTCTACACTGTCTGATAGTGAATCTGATTAGTCGGAATCAGAAGAGGAGAAGGCTCTCATGTGCCTGATGGCTATTGAGGAGACCCAATCAGGAGAAGGAGATCAGGATTGTTCAGATCCTACTAAGGTAAACTCAATCTCTCATAGTTTAGCCTCAGATTATTTTTCTTTATCAGAAAATGAATCATGTTTACACTCCTATAATAATAGAGAACATGATCCAGACATTTAAGCTGATTTTTACTCCCTTATCAATAGATATGGGAAGTTACTAAAGTCCTTGATTGCAAGTAAACAGCTTGCTATGGATCAGGACAGAGAATTAGAATCTTTGAGAGGAGTATCTTTTCAGTTGGAAAGGGCCAACATAAAGTTGGACCTGCAAAAACTAAAGCTCATAGAACTAACCAATAAGATAGATTGCCAGGTAGAGGTAATAGTAAAACAGGTCAAGACTGTCAAGGAATTGGAAGCAAAGCTTACCCAGGAAAGACAGCTCCTAACTCAATTCTCAAAACCCAAGTCAGTGCTACCTATCATAGACACCTTCTCTGCACCATTTATAAGTCGTGTGGGGTATGTCAAGAACAAAAAGTTCAAAAAGAAATATGTACCTAAGGGTAAAGCCCAAATGGGTCTATTTAGAAAACCCTCCAAGTATCTGCCTTCTAACAGATGCTTGAGATCATGTGTTCCTGGACACATGATGTCTGAGTGCACTACCAGCAAGGTCAATAAATAGCCTTGCTGGAAGGGACAAACATATAATGGTAATAAAGGCCAAACACCTCCACAAAGGGTAATCAATCCAAGAAGCCAAGGAATTCTTAGAGCTGGTCCCAGTGCACCACACTTAAATCAGAAAGGTAAGGGTGTGAATTTGGACCACTATATTGGAAGTTGGATGATAATTATGTGTTGCACAAAAGAACAACTTCAAATGTGCAACCAAAAAAAGATACAACCGATTTGAGTATTGGTGTTGTAGGAAGGTTGGGAATTTTTTTCCCTAGATTATTGGTATAATCCAGCAACACCTTCATATAAGACTCAACGAGTTTTGTTTAGAAAGTCTGCTGTGTTTCACACAACAAATCCTAACAGGAACCAAGGCTCCAAAACTATTTGGGTGCCTAAGGTTAACTAATTTTGTGTTTGCAGGTGGAACAAAGTACCACAGGAAGGCCAGTATGGTACTTGGATATTGGCTATTCCAGGCACATGACTGGAACAAGGAGTTTGATAAGAGATTACACTCCAGTTAGGAATGTACCAAAAGTCATCTTTGGAGGGTCAGAGAAAGGACTCACCAAGGGATATGGTAACATTTCTAATGACTTAGTTACCATCACAAAAGTGGTTTATGTGGAAGGATTGAACCACAATCTGATAAGCATAAGTCAGCTTTGTGATATAGGTTATGAAATTGTTTTCCACAATGACAAGTGTCTGATAAGGAACCCAAGTGATCAAGAGATCATCATGTCAGACAATAGGAGTGGGAACAATTATTTTCTAAATTCCCAAGTGTAAATGAAAATTCACCGGTATGCCTAGTAGCTAGTGAGAAAGACTCATTATGTGTGCAATGACACAAGAGGCTGGCTCACTTTAACGATAAAACTATGAGCAAGCTATTCTCTATAGACTTAGTTAGAAACAATCCCCAGCTCAAATGCTCCAAAGAAGGCTTATGTCTTACATGTCAAAAATGCAAACAGACAAAAGTCTCCTTTAAGAGTATTCAGTCAAAAGACACTGAGAGGTGTCTCTACTTACTTTATATGGATCTATTTGGTCCTATGCAAGTTCTTAGTTTGGGTAGGTAGTCATATACCTATGTGATTGTGAATGATCACTCTAGGTTTGCTTGGGTATTCTTCATAAGGAGAAAGTATGGAACACTAGACATCCTTACTGATTTTATCAGACAAATTTAGAATGAGATGGGGTGTTCTATGGTCAAGCTTAGAAGTGACCATGCTACAGAATTTCAATCTGAAAAGATGATAAAATTCTATAAGAAATTAGGGATCTTTCAGGAGTTCTCCTCTCCAAGAACACTACATCAAAATGGAGTTGCTGTGAGAAAGAATAGAACTCTCATTGAGGCAACTAGAACAATGTTGAGTGATACATCTCTCCCAGAATATTTCTGGGCTGAGGCTATGAACACAACATGCTATGTTCAAAATAGGGTCTTGATCAATAAGAATCACAACAAAACTCCCTATGAACTAATGAAAGGAAGAAAACCAAATCTGTCCTACTTCAATTTTTTTGGTAGTAAGTGCTATGTATTGGACAATGGGAAAACTTATCTAACTATGTTTTCAGAGAAATCCTATGAAGGAATCTTTGTAGGATATAGTGCACATAACAAAGCATACAAGATCTACAATTTGAAACATTAAGTTGTAGAAGAATCTGTTAATGTAGTTTTTGATGAAACTTCTGTTTTATATAATGAGATTTCAAACAACTCTAGTCTAGGTGATATAGACTCTAGAATGGAAAAGTTAAAAATAGGTGACTCACCTGATCTAGAGTTACACACTAGAGACATTGTAGAAATTCATATAGAAGATACAGTAACTATCCAGGGGGAGGATGAGAATCATCCTAATCCTCCTGTAGAACTAAGTGATGGTAGGCACCTGCCAGTATTTGTTTAACATTTTAGAGATCATCCTATTGATCAGATAATAGGTGACTCACCTTAGGGGTAACTGCTAGAGGTAAACATATCAATGAGGTTCTATACTCTAGCTTTCTCTCTCAGGTAGAACCTAAAAGGTTTGAAGAAGCTAATTTAAACCCCAACTGGATTATTGTTATGCAAGAAGAGCTCAATCAATTTGAGAGATGCAAAGTCTGGAGTCTAGTTCTTAGACCTATTGATCACAATGTCATAGGAACTAAGTGGATTTACAGAAATAAACTAGATGAACATGGGGCTATAGTTAAGAACAAAGCTAGATTAGTGGCTAAAGGATATAAACAAGAGGAAGACATACACTTTGACCAAACCTTTGCTCCTATAGCTAGGCTAGAGGCCATATGGTTATTTTTAGCTCATGCAGCATACAAAGGATACAAGGTCTACCAGATGGATATAAAGTCAACATTCCTCAATGGTACACTAAAGGAGGAAGTCAATGTAGAGCAGCCGCCAGGTTTTATAAACTCTAAACTCAACTCTCATGTCTTCAAATTGCATAAGGCTTTGTATAGGTTAAAACAGGCACCTAGAGCCTAGTATGAGACCATGTCTACCTTTCTTATAGAGAACAAGTTCTCTAGAGGAAAGATAGACAAGACACTATACCTAAGGGATATCAAAGGATCAAGCATCCTAGTCCAGATATATGTAGATGACATAATTTTTGGGTCTACTAATGAGAAGCTGTGCAGAAAATTTGTCAGGCTTATGCAACGTAAGTTTGAAATGAGCAGTATGGGTGAGCTAAAATTCTTCTTGGGATTCCAAGTTAGACACTCTGAAGATGGTATATCCATCTCTCAGTCTAAGTTCACTAAATAGTTAATTAAGAAGTATGGTATGTAGAATTCTTCTACCATAAGAACTTCAATGGGTTCTTCTATGTCACTACACAAGGATGAATCTGGGAAATCAGTAGATGCAACCATGTATAGAGACATAATTGGATCGCTCCTTTACTTAAATTCTAGTAGGCCAGATATTATGTTCTCAACATGTGTCTGTGCTAGGTACCAAGCATGCCCCAAAGAGTCTTATTACATTGCTGTAAAGAGAATACTAAGATATCTTAAGGGCACACCCAATCTTGGGCTTTGGTATCCTAGGGATAGTGATTTAGAACTCACAGGATACACATATGCTGATTTTATAGGGTGCAAAGAAGACAGAAAGAGTATTTCTGGAACTTGTCAGTTTTTAGGGAAAAGACTCATAAGTTGGAGTAGCAAGAAGCAAACCAGTTTTGCAATTTTAACAGTAGAATCTGAGTACATATCTGTTGGAAGCTACTGTGCATAGTTGTTGTGGATTTAGTATCAACTATTTGACTACAGTGTACAGCTAAGTAAATTTGTTATGCTTTGTGATTCTTCTAACGCAATTTCCATTGCTAATAATCTTATTTCACACAGTAGAACAAAACATATAGAAATTAAATATCACTTTCTTAGAGAGAATGTTGAAAAAGAAAATATCAGCTTACAGTATACTCCAACAGAAAGACAAGTTGCTAACATTTTTACTAAACCCCTAGATGAAAGCAAATTCAATTACTTTAAATTTGAACTAGGTATGTTGAACATTGAGTAAACATTTTCTATTAATAACAACAAAAGACTGTACAACTGATAAAAGATAACTAACCATGTCAACAAAACTAAACAAATAAGAAAGACTTCACATAAGTCATAAAATTATAGTCAGAACACAAATTTTGTCTAAGTCCAAGAATTGTGTCGAGACACCATAATGTGTGTCGACACTATGGGCAGTATTGTGTCGTGACACTATAATGAGTGTCGACACAATAGATAGACATGTGTCAAGACATTGAAAATTAGTGTCACGACATAAGGGTGTCGAGACCCTGAGGGCTGTGTCGAGAGACATGAACCTTGTGTCGACTTAAGTCGATACATCTCAACTATGTAGGTTTTCAGTGTCGATACTTATCATTTCCCAAATTTTCAGATAAGTCTAAATGCAGCGCGCCTTCTCACCTACTGCATACAGTTACTATAAATAGAAGGTGTAAGGAGTTGTCGACTACGCTTACTAGAAAACATGAGAGACTGTTCCCAGAGTATCGAGACCTAGAAATCCTTAGCCGACTCCTCTCAATCTCAAATTCTCTCAACTCCAATGGCACAAAAGATGGACTAAAACATCAATGAGGGTTATGAGCTAGTGCGAAACGCATTCGACTCCGCACAAGAAGAAATCAAGAAGGTGATAGACCTAGTCAATGAAGCAGGTCTTGAGTATTTACTTTCAGAACCAACCAAGATATGGAAGAGAGAGGTATCTGAATTCTTTTCCAATGCTTCTCTCAACACTAAGTCAGACAAGATTAAATCAAATGTTAATGGAGCAAGAGTAAAGGTCACAATAAAAAGGCTGGCCAAAGTTTTTCAGATTCCAGGAACAGCATAGGAAGATGAACTTAATTCTAGAATGACTGTTGAGGCATTATTGTGGTGTGGACTGGCTCCAACCACCAGGTTTGGTACTTCACTACACAGGAATGGAATGAATTCCCAAGGGAAATTCTTGTCTGAAGTAATAGGAAATGTCCTCCTCTACAAAACTAGAGCACATGACAGGATTTCATCCTTCTTGTTCAACCTGATGACAAGAATTATATTCAAGATAAAGACTGATTGGATCAAGGTTGTGTTTGATAGGATAGTAGAAGGAATTCAGAAGCCCAATATGGGAAGAATAGTTAGTATGTATCTGGTTAAGACTATTCCATATATCATCAACCAGAAAGTTGGAACAAAGATCAATCACATGAGAAGGATGGACCTAAGAATTTTTGTCTAGATGGGACAGGGTCTTGTCTAAAGAGACTCCTAAACCCAAGACATCTAAGAAGGTAAACAACAAGAAATCTGTGGTAGAGAAAGTTGAATACACTAGTGATTTGAAGAAGAGATGAACTTCAGTTCAGATAAGGATGCTGAGAAAGAATAAAGAAGATCTCCAAGGTTCTCACTTGGAATTAGTGTTCAGGTGCAGGGGAGAATTTGCAAGAGGTGCATCAAGTTGAGGAGGAGAACCTCACTGAATTACCAATGGATACAACTACTACCATTATAATGGAAGTATTTCAAGATCTAGAAACTGTTTAGGAACCTGTTACTGTTCCAGACTAAGACTTGACAGTTGTCGTTCAGGGGGAGTTACCAGAACATGTCCTAGGCACTGGAGGAGATATACAAGAGAAGTCTGTTAAGCTGGATAAGCCTGTGGAGATGGTAAGCTCTTCAGATTCAGAGGAAGAGCAAGATGCTCAGCTCAAAAAGAGAAAAATATCTGAAATTAGAAAAAGAAGCAGAAGCTACAAAGAGCACAAGACTTTACTACTCAAGCTGCGTTTACAATCAGAAACACCAACTACTCCTATAGTAGACATTAGCTCTCTGCTAGTGCAAATTCAGATAATACTGGATAATCATAGGACAGCTCTTAAGAAATATGTTGATGAAATCCATAAAGAGTTACAATTCCAACTGGCTCAAGATATAAAATCTATCAGGTGTGAGATAAATTTGTTAAAGACAGACATGACCAATTTCTTTGAGAAAGGAGAAAATGTTGTTGTCTACCTATCTAAGCAACAATTGGAAGCCAAACAACTAGAAGATAATATGGCAATCAAGCAAGGCAATGTCCTTAAGAATCAGAACAGAATGAATGTAAATCTGATCATAATGCATAAGACTACATTAGAAGAAATAAAGAACCAGGTCACTGGTTTGGGAACTAAGATTGATTCCACTACAAAAGAAATGGAAACAGGACTGACATCTCATAAAGCATCACTGTTACAAGATATCAAAGCATCTGATAAGGAGCTGGATGATCATCTACTTAAAGTAAAAACAACTCTAACTTCTGGAATAAATCACTTAGAAGGCCAATTAAGATTTCATAAGAATGATTTAAGAGATCATGTTGAAAGAGAAATCATAAAGGGGGAGAGAGCAATGATAAAGACATGCGTTGAGCAAGCTATCTGGACCTCCAATAGCATAAGAGAGACTTTCAGCTACTCTCCCATCAGGTATGATGAAGACCAAGTTGCTGAGTCTGGTTGCTAACCAGCTCTGTTTGAGGATATTCAACAGGCTATACAGACAATGTACAGTCCTCCTCAAGGTTTAGATCAGAATGTAATCTGTGAGAAAGTGGACAAGTCTTATACTGCTAAGGAAATAGAGGCTCAGCTATCAAAGAAGAGATTCAGAGAACAAGCTGAGACCAGGGCAGATTTTGAGCACTGGAGCCCAACCACCAGATCTATTATTCTCAGTACATGGAAAGCAGTTAATGATAATGTAACTGAAATTGGTAAGTGATAGTTATACTTTCAAAACCACCTAAACACCTAGGGGGGGGGTGAATAGGTTCTAATGCTTGTTTTAACTTAAGGCAGAATATAATTACTGAATATAAGAGAATTCAGCAAACACTGCAGCAAACACAACACAGCAATCACAAATATGCACACATCACAGATTGCACACAGATTTATAGTGGTTCCGTAAGATCTGGGTACATCCACTTTCCCCCTTCACCTATCTAGCAGTGTGCTAGATTCGGCCTAACTTCCTTCTTTACCTCAGATCCTCAGATCCTAAAACTCAGAACCGTATAAGGTTCCTACAGCTCAGGCTAACCAGCCCTACCTCAGCCTTGCCACAAGGCCTACAACTCAGAGAAAACCTTCTCCTACAACTCAGGCATAAACATCCCTACCACTCAGAGAATACCTCTCCTACACTCAGCCTTTATAATCTAGGCTTACAACTCAGATCTATACAAATAGATCCTATAGAAATTGAAATTGAAGTTATAAAATATCTTGCCCCTGTTGAGAGAGAAGGGACAAGACTGTTCTTGATCAGCTTCTTGAAAAACCTGATGGATGAAATCAACTGGATCTTAGCTTTCTTCAAAGCTTCTTGAATCTGAACTTAAGAAACCTGTGATAGCTTCCTTCTTGTCTTCAAAATGGCTGGATCGCTCTCTATCCAACACCTTTGATGATACTTCAGAATTCCTGAAAGAATTCTACTTAGACTGATCCTGAGTGGTTGTATACGTCAGAATGTCTTCTTAGATCTTCTCACAAAGATCTTCTTCTGTGCCTTGCACTTTCTTGATCAGAGATCTTATCTCCCAATAGATGATTAATGTGTGTCGTGTTGTCTCAATATATTATTTTTCCTTCTTCTGAATCTGTCTATTTATAGACTTCATCCTTGGAAACCGGCTGATCCGGTTTCTAACAAACTTCTAACAAGTCTGACAGCTTCTGTCAACCTGTTGTAACTCACAGCTGTCAAGTCTTCAAACAGATCTTGTGCATTTGTCTTTGTCAGCAAAGCGTCGAGACTGTCTGTTAGAAAGTGTCGAGACCATCTGTCAATATATGTCGACATAAGTGACTTAGGTGTCGACACAGCCTTTTATGATGTCGACATGTCTGCCTTTATGTCGACTCAGCTTCTAGATACTGCATCTAGAGAATGTGTCGACACAGAGTATTTGTGTCGACACAAACACTTCATAATTCTCCAACAACTAACTCGGTCTAGACTTTGCAGTGTGTCGACACAAGTCCTGTGTGTCGACACAGTTGATGTAGACTCAGAATATAGTGTGTGTCGACACTGCCTCTGTGTGTCGACTCAGTCTTCTGGTGTTGACACAAATATTGTCGACTAGTAATTCTGTGTGTCGACACAGCCTCCCAGTGTTGACACAGTTGATGTCGACTAAACTTCTGTGTGTCGACACTGCTTTTCGGTGTTGACACAAATGTTGTCGACTCTTTTTCTCTGTATCAACACAGCCTTCTTCAAGTGTCGACACAATTATTCTGAAGTGTCGACACAGCTTCTTCTGGTGTCGACATATGGACTTAGAATATTTTTCCAGTATTTTAGTACATTCTTAACCTACACATGTCAACTCAAAATAACATCAAATACACTTTGATGTATATCATTGAGCTAAGTTAGGCTTCTTCAAATCAGGTACACATTTTCCAATATACCCAACAATCTCCCCCTATTTGGAGAAGTCATAACCCTTTTAGCTAATGATATACACCATTTATGAAAATTTAATATGATGATGTACAAGAGCATAATACAACAGGAATCTTTTATAAACAAAACATTAACCACATATTCATTACAGAATAAAGATGAACATGAAGAAATGATTACAGAACAAGGTTTTGTTTATTCATTTAGAAATGTTTGTTACAGCTTGGTTACATTGATTGAATTAACAAACAGATCATTACAAAACATTTGAAAGAACTGATAAACTTAAACTAAGACTGATCAGGCTCCTGGATGACAATTCCTTTTCCTGATTGAATCTGAGCCTTCACAGTAGTTTCAGCAACATCAGTAGGCTTTTTTCCTTTCAGTTCAGCTTTCTTTTGAGCTTCCTCCTTGAGCCTTTGCCTTTCAAAGTAATGAAAGGGCTTGGGAAAATACTTGCTCGGCTCCTGAGCATCAGGTGGTAGCCTCCCCATCTTAGCCTTTCTTTTGAACTGAACTATGGCCTCCTGCCTGGCCTCATACTTTTGCCATTCAATTTCATTATACCACTTTCCTCTTTCATGCATTTGATCCTTCACAGCCTTCCAGGTAGTTAGTATAATGTTCCTTGAGGTGGGGCTCCACTGCTCAAAATCAGGTCTTTGTTCAGCTTGCTCTCTAAATCTCTTCTTGGATAATTGAGCATCTTGTTGATCTTTCAAATTGGCACCTAGCTGATCTACTTTTTCAATAATTACATTTGTAACCTCCTGTGGAGGACTGTACATTGCCTGTACTTGCTGATGAATCATTGCAAAATCAGCAGGGGGATATATGACTTGGGCAACCTCAGGTTGATTGCCTTCAAGTAGACCTTATTGTATTCCTGACTCAGCAATGGCATCATCATCACATAATGGTGGATATCCCAATGTGGCTCTGACACTGTTGGTAACCCACTTGGCATGTTCTGAGCTAGTATGGATAAGTACCCTCTCCCCCTTTAGGACTTCTCTGGCAACATGATCCCTAAGATCATCCTTCTGAAACCTTATTTGTCCATCAAGAAAATTAACACCCTCTTTAAAGAATGATTTTAATTTGAGAAGCTTGTCAGATATTTCTTTCTGTGAGGTGGTTATTGCAGTTTGAACTGAATCCAGGGCATCTTTGAGCTTTTGATCAAAGTCTTCCATATCTTTAGTCCTTGCAGCAGTCAGCTTTATTGCAGTATCTTTTAACTCAGTGAGAATTTCATTGTGAGATTCAGTCAAATTGTCATTCATTCTCAGCTGATTTTCTAGAACATATCCTTATTTCAATGCAATGTCATCCACCTTACCAAGGATAGTTTGGTGATGTTGAGCTAGATATACCACATCATTACCTCCCTTGTGGAAGCAATCTGTCATCTCCTTTTTATTCTGATTTACCTCTAATCTGATTGACTTGATGTCTTGGGCAAGATCAAACTGAAGTGACTTATTACTTTCATCTACATATTTTTCCAAGGCTCTTCTTTGCTCATCCATCTTTTCCTGCAAATTCACCATGAACTTATTATAATCAAACTCAGTAGGAGATTGATGACTTGCAGTCTGGATAGCTTGCTTATAGCTTTGACTTCTTCTCTTGAAGACCATGAGCTTCCTTTTCTTAGCCTCCCTGGCTTCTTCTACCTCAGATTCTGAAGAACTGTCAATCTGAACTCTTTCTTGAGGAGATGGAGGAATTTCTTTCTCAGTGTCTTGTTGTTCTTCCTCAACATTCACTTGCTCCCCCTCAACAGCACCTTTCTCCTCCTCAACCCTTAGGGTGTCATCCTTATCAGCTGCCTGTCCAATATCATGAAACAATTCTTCTAGAGTGTATTCCTTTTGTGCTGGTGTAGGTGATGATATATCAATATCAGCAGTGTTCAAATCTTCTGATAAGTTTAGTGTCTCTTCCACTTGTACTTGGTTAAAATTGGGCTCCCCCTGCAACTGGTCAGGATTAGAAATGTTCTGGGTAGGAGTGTGAGTTGGCTCCCCCTGCACCTGTGCAGGTATTGGTTCATCCTGGACTTGAGTAGACCTAGTCTGGTCCTCAGCCTGTTCTCTAACTTGTTCTCTTTGAATTTGTTCAGTGCCAAGAACATGTCTTGGTGATGTCTCAGTAGTGTCCTGCCTATCCACATCAAGCATATCTTTGGACAGAACCCTATCCCACCTGGAGAATAATCTCATGTCCATTTTTCTCATGTGATTGATTTTGGACCCAGGAATTTGTTGCATGACCTCTAGAATGAGTCCATCCAGGTATAGACTCAAAATTCTAGCCAAATTTGGCTTCTTGATTCCTTCTCTGATTTTATCAAACAGAACTGCAGACCAGTCTGTGTTAATCTTGTAGAGTATCCTTGTCATGAGAGTGAACATCATGGCAGATATCCTATCATGGCCTCCTGGTTTACACAAAATTACTTTTCCTACTATCTCAGATAGAAACTTTCCCTGTTGATTCATTCCCTTTCGATTGATGGTTGCTCCAATCTTTATGGTTGGATCCAATCCACACCAATGGAGAGCCTCTCTTATTTTTGAGGCTGGGACCTCTTCTTCATCTTTAATGCTAGGTAGACGAAGAATCTTTTGTATACTTTTGAGAGTAATTTTAACCTTAGTCCCATGAACTGTAGATTTTATCTTGAGACCAGTGGAATCCAACGTTGCAGCAGTATAGAACCCGACAACTTCTTTCTTCCAAATCTTTGAAGGTTCAGAAACAAGGTATTCTAATCCATTGTCAGCAAGAAGAGAAATCACCTGTTTGATTTCTGGCACGGCATTGTCGAATGCAGCCCTAACCAACTCATATCCCTCATTGATGTTGTCTTCAACCTTTGGCGCCATTGGAAAGATGAGAAAGCTTGAGAGAAGAGAAGAGAGATTGTCGACACAGGATTTTAGTCTCGAAAACCTTGTAAGCGTATCGACAGAATACGTTCTCGACCTATTTATACCCTCTAATGAAAGAAGGTCAAAAGTCGGGCAAAAACAGTCTAAATGTGTCGACACAATCGGAATGTGTCGACACAAACATCTATTGTCTCGACATTAATGTTGACTACTTTATGTCGACACAAATTGATGATATGTCGACACGGGAGATACTAAGTAGTGCATCAGAAATTATGTGTCGACTCTTAGTATAATAGTCGACACAAAATTTGTAAGTGTTGACATCATTATACTGGATGTGTCGACACTACATTTCTGGATGAGTCGACTCTTGACCCCTAGGTGTCGACACATTTTCTCATGTGTCGACACAATTTTCCTGACAAGTCGACATGACTTTTCTGTGTCGACACTTTATCACTGAATGTGATGACACCATTTTACTTGGCCAATTTTATGGTAAATTAACCTATGGCCAGCATTCCTAATTCAATTTTAAATTTATTGAATTTAGTTTCATCCAGTGGCTTAGTAAATACATCTGCAATTTGATAATCTGTTTTAATAAATTCCAATGAGATGTCTTCTTTTTCTACATGTTCTCTAAGAAAATGGTATTTTATTTCTATATGCTTAGTTCTACTATGTGAAACAAGATTGTTTGCAATAGAAATATCGCTCTTAGAATCACACAATAAATGTGTTCTACTTACTTGAATATCATAGTCCTTTAACTGATGCTGAATCCACAATAGTTGTGCACAACAACTTCTTACAGCCACATATTCAGACTCAGCAGTGGATATTGCCACACTAGTCTGCTTCTTACTGCTCCAGGATATCAACCTTCCTCCCAAGAATTGACATGTACCTGTAGTACTCTTTCTATCTTCTCTACAGCCTGCAAAATCTGCATCTGAATAACCTGTTAGTAGAAAATATCCATTCCTAGGGTACCAAAGGCCTAGATTAGGTGTGCCCTTAAGATATCTCAAGATCCTTTTGACTGCAGTATAATGTGATTCTTTAGGGCAAGCTTGGTACCTAGCACAGACACATGTAACATACATAATGTCTGGTCTACTAGTAGTGAGATATAATAGAGAGCCAATTATTCCTCTATACAAAGACTCATCTACAGGCTTACCTGCATCATCTTTGCATATTGAAATATTTGTTCCCATAGGAGTTCTCATGGTGGAGGATGATTCCATACCATACTTCTTAATTAATTTCTTGGTGAACTTAGACTGGGATATGGACAAGCCATCTTCAGTCTATCTTACTTGGAGTCCCAAGAAGAACTTAAGTTCCCCCATACTGCTCATTTCAAACTTCCCTTGCATAAGTTTGGCAAACTTTTTGTAAAGGTTGTTCTCTGTAGACCCAAAAATTATGTCATCTACATAGATCTGGACTAAGATTATCTTACCTTTTGATTCCCTTAGGAATAGAGTTTTGTCTATTTTACCTCTTGAGAATTTGTTCTCAATAAGGAAAGTAGACAAGGTTACATACCAAGCCCTTGGGGCTTGCTTTAACCCATACAATGCTTTCCTAAGTCTATAGACATAACCAAGTTTAAGAGAATCTACAAAACCTTATGGCTGCTCTACATAGACTTCTTCTTTATATCACCATTCAGGAATGCTGATTTCACATCCATTTGGTATACTTTGAATCCTTGATATGATGCATATGCAAGGAACATTCTGATTGCCTCTAGTCTTGCTACTGGGGCAAATGTTTGATCAAAGTCAATCCCTTCTTCCTGCCTGTATCCTTTAGCAACCAATCTTGCTTTGTTCTTCACAATTACTCCACTCTCATCCAACTTGTTCCTAAAGATCTACTTTGTGCCAATGATGTTGTGGTCTCTTGGTTTAGGAACTAACTCCCAGACTTTGCACCTTCTGAATTGATTAAGCTCCTCTTGCATAGCATTAATCTAGTATTGGTCTTGGATGGCTTCTTCAAATTTCTTAGGCTCCAGTTGAGATAGAAAACTTGAATGCAGGACTGTGCTCAGATTTCTACTTCTACTCTGCACTCCTTGTCTTGGATCACCTATAATTTGATTTGTTGGATGGTATTTTAGATGTCTTGTAGCTGGAGGTAGATTTCCTTCAGGTTGAACATCTCAAGCTCCTTCATTATGCTGCACCTCTTGGTTGTCATCATCTTCTATTGAGTCTTGTACTCCCCCTGGATAGTAGCCTTCATTTTCCAATACTTCATCTGCATTTGATGCTTCTGCAATGGAAAGCTTGTCCATCCTTTTGCTTATACCTGTTGGATTATTTGATCTACAAGGCAACTCACTGTTGATTAATCTTGTTTCATCAAATACAACATGTACAGATTCTTCTACAACTTGAGTAGTCAAGTTGTAGACTCTATAAGCCTTACTATTGATGATGTACCCAACAAATATCCCATCTTGAGATTTGGCAGCAAACTAAGTTAGATAAGACTTGCCATTGTTAAGTATATAACACTTGCAACCAAAAATCCTAAAGTAGAATAGATTTGGTTTTCTACCTTTCATAATTTCATAGGGAGTCTTTTTGTGGCTCTTGGTGATAGAAGCCCTTTTGATCACATGACATGCAGTGTTTACTGCCTCAGCCTAGAAATATTCTGGAAGAGAAGTGTCACTCAATATAGTTCTACCAGCTTCAATCAATGTCCTATTCTTTCTTTTAGCAATACCATTTTGCTGTGGTGTTCTAGGTGAGGAGAATTCTTGGAAAATCCCAAAGTCTTCACATAATTTTGTCATACTTCCAGATTGAAATTCAGTGCCATGGTCACTTCTGATTTTGACCACTGTACTGTTCAGTTCATTCTGAATTTGTTTTACAAAACTAAGTAAGACACTTGGAGTTTCTGATTTTTGTCTCAGAAAGAACACCCATGTATATCTAGAATAGTCATCTACAACCACAAAAGTGTAGACCTTCCTACCTAGACTATGAACTGGCATAGGACCAAAAAGATCCATATGTAAGAGGTATAAACACCTCACTAAATCCTTGCTTTCAAGGCTATGAAAGGAGGATTTTGTCTGTTTGCCCTTTTGACAAGCTGAGCATATCCCTTCCTTTATACACTTAACTTGAGGACCATTCCTCACTAACTCTTTGCTAAAGAGTTGGCCAATTGTCTTGTAGTTTAGATGGGCCAGCCTCTTGTGCCATTTGACACAATGAGATGCATTATCATCAGCTACAAGACAGATAGGAAAAACCTTGTTCTCACATACAAAATCAAGACAATAAACATTTCTCTTTCTATACCCAGTCAATATGACCTTTTGATCACTTGACCTTTTGATATGACATCCATCCTTAATAAATGAAATGTCATATCCAAGATCACTCTGCTAACTTATGCTTATCAGATTATGTTTCAAACCTTGTACATAAGCCACTTGAGTGATGGTAATTTGGTTTGAAGAAATATTACCAAACCCTTTGATGATCCCTCTTTCAGATCAACCAAAGATAACTTTAGGCCCATCCTTGACAGATGTGTACTCCTTCAGCAGCCCCTTTGTTCCAGTCATGTGCCTGGAATAACCACTGTCCAAGTTCCATATAGGGGCATGACAACTTGGACTTTCCTGCAATACAGAATTACTTTCCCTTAGAACCCAAGTAAGTCTTGGGTCCTTGGTTCAGGTTAGCACCATTCACATCAAAACTACTAGCAGCTCTTCTAACTGGTAGACTATTGTTCTTCCTTCCACTTGTGTTATGCCAGCAGTCTAAGGCAAAATGGCCTCTCTTGCCACAGCACCAACATTCATATTTGTTGTATCTAGGTCTAGATATACCCTTGGCAGACAAATTTCTGTCCAGTGCTGGTGCTGCTGCAGCTTCACCCACTGATTTCTTATAACCATTGGGTTTATGAACATGGGCAGACCTATTGGCATTAACACCCTTGTTTTTCAGAACAAGGCACTTGCACTTTTCTAAACATCATAGGGACTTTGGAGTTTTGTGGTTGAACTGGAGCTTTGCCCTTTCTTTTGAATTGGTCAGCTCTAGTGTTACCTTTAAAGCCCAAGCCTGCCTTACCCTTTTGAGCTACAAACTCATCTATCATGGGTAGGACAGATTTTGGCTTAGAGTAACTAGCCACTAAGTTCCTCTCAACTTGAAGTTTGGCCACCAGACTTTTAATTTGATCAGATTTGTATGTGATTGTGCCCATCTGAATCACAGTTATTGTTTTCAGTTTGGCAACCTCATTCAACTTTTGATCCAATTCTTTTTTCAAGTCTGATACAACCAACTTAAGATCAGCAATTTCCTGAGCCTGAGTTTTGGTCAGATTTTTGCTTTTCTTAAGAGCCTCCAATAAGACCCTATATTCATCCATCAATTGATGAATATCACCTTCAGATTCAGACTCATTCACATCACTTGATGTAGATGAATCTGACTCTAAACCAGTACTAATATCAGAAGTGCTAGAATCATTTTGTACCTTACTAGGACCAGGCTGATCCTGGCATTGGTTATCTTCTGACTCAGCCATCAGACCCATGCATTCTTGGTCTTCTTGATCATGGATGGAGTTTAGCAATTGCATAAACTCATCTTCTCATTAGCTGCATACAGTCCAATGTATGCTTCAGCTTCAGATTCTGACTCTGAGGAGGATTGATCTGTAAGACTCTTCTCCTTCTTAGCAACAAAGGATTTCTCCTTCTTGCCCTTTTGTTGAGTCTTCTTTCTGTCTGTTGACTCCTTTCTCTTTTCTGGACACTCAGCCACCACATGTCCAGGCCTATTGCAGCAATAACAAACAATCTTTGATGTAGTAGCTTTGTTGGGCTTAGTTCTGCTCCTCTCCTTTCTTGATGATTTTCTCTTCTGATAGTAATCATCAACTGGCTGTGATGTGGAGGGCCTTGACTTCCACTGCTTATTTTTCAAGAACCTCTGAAACTGCCTTGTAAAGGCAGCAAAATCTGCATCTGAATCACTGCTTTCTGAGTTCTTATTGTCTGAATTTTCTGAGTTAACTTCAGCAACTTCCTTAGGAGGTGATGGGTATATCCTTCTATTCTTTCTAGTGGCTTCAGCCTTGAAGGCCACAAACCTTTCTCTATGTTCTCCTTTTGAATTAATTTCTTCCTCCTTCCTAGCCATTAGTTTCATTTCATATGATAGCAACTTTCCAAACAAGGTTGGAGGAGAAATGTCTGCCAGTTTGGCCACTTCTCTTATGGCACAAATCTTGGTGTCTCAATCCTTTGTCAAGGATCTTAGGAATTTGTCATTCAGTTCATAGGTACTGAAGACCCTTCCATAGGACATTAGTTCATTCACTATCCTGTAGAATTTCTTGTAGCATTCAGTTATGCTATCAGACTTCCCTTGTCTGAAACTCTCATATTCTTGGTTGAGCATAGACTTTCTATCTTGTCTAACTTCTTCAGAACCCTCCATGTAGACAATCAAAGTGTCCCACATTTCCTTGGAGGTTTTGCAGTGAATCAGATTTTGAAATGTGGCATCATCTATAGCACTTACAATAATGTTCTGTGCTCTTTTGTCTAGTGTTGCCAGGATGATCTCATCCTTGGTCATTTCAGAATAACTCTTTGGAGTTTGAATATTTGCATCAAGAAATGATACCTTCATTGGAATGAAGGGGCCTTCCTGTACTGTGATATATATTCTTGGATCAGAAGCCTCCATAAACAACCTTAGCCTTTCTTTCCAGATTCCAAAAATCTCTTTCCTGCAGATGGGTAATTTCATTGACCCTAGTTCCTTGTGATTCTCTCCAGAACCCATTTTCTTGATTCTTGATTATGCCTTAGGGATCTAACTCAGACTGTTAAGTTCTTCTTTGAGTAACCTCCCTCTGATACCACTTGATAGTTATACTTTCAAGACCACCTAAACACCTAGAGGGGGGGGGGTGAATAGGTTGTAATTCTTGTTTTAACTTAAGGCAGAATATAATTACTGACTATAAGAGAATTCAGCAAACACTGCAGCAAACACAACACAGCAATCATAAATATGCACACATCACAGATTGCACACAGATTTATAGTGGTTCTCCAAGATCTGGGTACATCCACTTTCCCCCTTCACCTATCTAGCAGTGTGCTAGATTCGGCCTAACTTCCTTCTTTACCTCAGATCCTCAGATCCTACAACTCATAACCCTATAAGGTTCCTACAGCTCAGGCTAACCAGCCCTACCTCAGCCTTGCCACAAGGCCTATAACTCAGAGAAAACCTTCTCCTACAACTCAGGCATAAATAACCCTACCACTTAGAGAATACCTCTCCTACACTCAGCCTTTATAATCTAGGCTTACAACTCAGATCTATACAATAGATCCTACAAAAATTGAAATTGAAGTTATAAAATATCTTGCCCCTGTTGAGAGAGAAGGGACAAGACTGTTCTTGATCAGCTTCTTGAAAAACCTGATGGATGAAATCAACTGGATCTTAGCTTTCTTCAAAGCTTCTTGAATCTGAACTTAAGAAACCTGTGATAGCTTCCTTCTTGTCTTCAAAATGGCTGGATCCCTCTCTATCTAACACCTTTGATGATACTTCAGAGTCCTGAAAGAATTCTACTTAGACTGATCCTGAGTGGTTGTACACGTCAGAATGTCTTCTTAGATCTTCTCACGAAGATCTTCTTCTGTGCCTTGCACTTTCTTGATCAGAGATCTTATCTCCCAATAGATGATTAATGTGTGTCGTGTTGTCTCAATATATTATTTTTCCTTCTTCTAAATCTGTCTATTTATAGACTTCATCCTTGGAAACCGGCTGATCCGGTTTCTAACAAACTTCTGACAAGTCTGACAACTTCTGTCAACCTGTTGTAACTCACAGTTGTCAAGTCTTCAAACAGATCTTGTTCCTTTGTCTTTGTCAGCAAAGCGTCGAGACTGTTTGTTAGAAAGTGTCGAGACCATCTGTCAATATATGTCGACATAAGTGACTTAGGTGTCGACACAGCCTTTTATGATGTCTACATGTCTTCCTTTATGTCGACTCAGCTTCTAGATACTGCATCTAGAGAATGTGTCGACACAGAGCATTTGTGTCGACACAAACACTTCATCATTCTCCAGCAACTAACTTGGTCTAGACTTTGCAGTGTGTCGATACAAGTCCTGTGTGTCGACACAGTTGATGTAGACTCAGAATATAGTGTGTGTCGACATTGCCTCTGTGTGTCGACTCAGTCTTCTGGTGTCGACACAAATGTTGTCGACTAGCAATTCTGTGTGTCGACACAGCCTCCCAGTGTCGACACAGTTGATGTCGACTAAACTTCTGTGTGTCGACACTGCTTTCCGGTGTCGACACAAATGTTGTCGACTCTTTTTCTCTGTGTCAACACAGCCTTCTTCAAGTGTCAACACAATTATTCTGAAGTGTCGACACAGCTTCTTCTGGTGTCGACATATGGACTTAGAATATTTTTCCTGTATTTTAGTACATTCTTAACCTGCACATGTCAACTCAAAATAACATCAAATACACCTTGATGTATATCATTGAGCTAAGTTAGGCTTCTTCAAATCAGGTACACATTTTCCAATGTACCCAACAGTAAGTGGTATTCAGAACAGGAATGGGCTAAGCATATAAAGCAGTAGAATGTCATTCTAAAATTCAAATATGATCTAAAGACCGGAAGGATTCCAGCTAATTCTATTATGCCCAGTAAATACTTTCCAAAGCCCTACAACTATTTTGAAAGACAAATGTTGAAAGAGGTAGAAATTACAAAAACTAAGGATGACAAGGGCAAGAAGGTTGCTGATGAAAAGGAACCAGAAGTTAAAGCCAAAGTCCAGTCTTGAAAGGGGATTATTATCAGAGAACCAGTATTACCTTAGGATATTTTATTTTTGCATTTGTTCTTAAAACATTGTATTACTAAAGCTCATAGTTGTAAATCTTTTGACAAACTATTAGATAAAATTTTGATTTGCACAAACATTTTGTGTGTTAATTAATTAGTATTGTAATTCTTTGCTTTATCTTCTGCTCAGTATTTTTCTTATTGATTTATGTATAATGTAATATGTGATCTAGTCTGTGTTATAGAATAGCACTGTTATCTTTATGTCTAATTCATAATATTTTTGTGAAAATGTGTTTATCATTGAGTAGGGTTATGATTTCTCCAAATATGGGGGGATTGTTGGGTACATTGGAAATTGTGTACCTGATTTGGAGAAATCCTTTTCAGCTCAATGATATATACATAGTTGTATTTGATGAATGTTAAGTTCTTGTGTGCAGGTAAATAAAGCTAAGTACAAAAGTGTCGAGACATTAGACCAGTGTCGACACCTTTGTCAAAGATGTGCTGAGACAAGAAGTAGTTGTGTCGACACACTCTACACCAGGAGTGTTGAGTCAAGGTGAAAGTTGTGCCGACACTAAGGACTAGTGTTAACACTCTTAATCTAGAAGTGCTGAGTCAAAAAGAAAGTTGTGTCGACACTATGAAATAAGGAAGAAACTGTGTTGACACCCAGAACTTGTGTCGACACATTCTACATCAATAGTGTCGAGACAAGGTGAAGGATGTGTTGACACATTCAGAAGTATGTCGACATCACTACAAGAGTAATGTCGACACACAGGACTGGTGTCGACACATCCAATAGTCAAGTTTCAACACTTCAAGCAGAATTGTTTCCTAAGTACAAAAATCTAGCCAGAGGTACTAATAACTGTCAGAACTGTCAGATGACAGTTATTAACCAGATCAGCCGGTTACCCTAGATAGAGACTATTTAAAGGGATCAAATCTTCAAAAAACGAGTTAGAAAAATTTGGTGAAGCCAGATCAGAAGTTGTAACATCCCTCAAACAACTAGACCCTCAAGAGTGGTTTTTTCATGGCAAGGGCAAGACAAAACCCTAAGAAGCCCCAGAAGACCAAGTGAACCTAAAAAGAAGGTGAGATCACCATGGTCTGCAATTAGCACATTTCAAATATTATCCCCAGGGTTTGACTTTAGGGTTTTAACTTGACTCTAGGGCCCTACCACAACTTCCCTAGCCCTTTAGGGGGCCCATAGGATCACTATGAACCCATTAGGGCCAACCCTAGAGGCCAAGCTGACCAAAGTCAACCCTAACCCTAATTAGGTCAAACTAGTTCACCCATGGTAAATTGGTCCCCCCTTAGCAAAGGGCCCTACCTAGACCTTCCTAAGCCCTATGTGAGGCCAATGAGTCACCAAGGACCCATTGGGGGTCAACCAAGGAGTCTAAGTTGACCCAAGCCAACCCTAGCCCTAATTTGGTCAAAGTACCCTTCCTAAGGGTCAAGTGACCCCCAAGGTGTCAATCCCACCCCACCAAGGTCTCCTTACACCTTAGGAGAGGTCAAGGGGTCACTAATCACCCCCTAGGGTTAGCTAGGTCACCCAATGTGGCCTAGGGTTGAGCTAACCCCCTTTGAGTTAAGTTAACCCAAATAGGCTAACTCATGCTCAAACCCAAATCCATTTGGACTAGCTTTATTTTAATCATCTAGATGGGTTTAGGGGGTGTAACTTGACTGAATTAATCCAGTAATTTCGGCCAAGGTGACAAGGAGAGAGAAAACTCCACTTGCCCTTTAATGGAGGAGAGAGAAATTGGGAGGAAGAGCATTCACGGCCAAGGGAGACCAATGGCCCCTTTATTCATCTCCAAAGCTTTGATTATATTCCCCATTCAGTGTAGAGAAGGCATGGGGTCATTTTGGTGGATGTTCAATGGACGGAACAGTGTAACCACCCATGGCCGAAACCTCTTCATTATCTATTAATGGAGCCATGAAGAAAGGCCCCTCCCCTCCCCATTCTGATTCTTTAAAAAGACTCCCCAGACCTAGAGGAGTCGTTTACACTCTTCCCTCGATGAAATCAAGTCCTTCCATGGTGTTGTTGCATAACTCCGGTGACTCCTCCATCACAAATGGCGACCCGGCAATCGGCACGGCTACGCTCCACCCAGAAGGTCAATTTCTCCCCCTCTCCCTCAGTGCTAGGATCCTAGATCAAATAGGAGAGATATCAGGCTCAATTAATCCCGATCAAGTGAGATTTTTCCCAAAACTTTCAGGCTTTTCTCACCTCTCGGGTTTACCGCAAACAACCTCTTTGGTGGTCGTGCCTCTGCCTAGCGATAGCCACCACCTCAACAAAGGTGGTGGAGGCGGTGGCCGGCCGGGGAGATGGTCGGGTGGCCGGTGGCAGAGCTTGAAAAGGGATCTAGGATGGGGCAATCTCAGCTGTAGGCTGGAGGTTGAAGATGACCATCTGTTGCACGATTTGTGCCAAGATTCGTGCTGCCTCCGATTTAATCTTAGGATTAATTAATTCCTTTTATTTGATTTTTGTCACATTAATTTCAGTAAATGTTTCTATTTATTAAAATACTTATGGGCTTCTATAGAAAAAGTGGTCAACACCAAAGTTGTAGCCCTTAAGTTCTATT
Source organism: Platanthera zijinensis (assembly GCA_039513925.1). Lineage (NCBI taxonomy): Eukaryota > Viridiplantae > Streptophyta > Magnoliopsida > Asparagales > Orchidaceae > Platanthera > Platanthera zijinensis. Next base: position 226,877,271 of record CM077079.1, read on the forward strand.
TTAATTAAAATTTTGTTTCAACCAATTTGGCTCAGTGGTCTGACCTCAGCACCCAAAATGGTGCAATCTATACTTAGGGCTAGTTAGAGATTAAAATTGGTGCCCTCACTTAACCACATGTCCAAATGACTTGAAATTTGGGCAAGGAGTCAATCTTATCTATACCTAGGACATAACCAAAAATGAGAATTTTTGAAGAAAACTTTTCTATAGTTTTGGTAAAAATTTAATAATCCTAGTATATCTTAATTCAGGGGTCTATTGATCTCACCAACCCCCAAAACTTTGGTGGATGGTCTTAGGGGTCATCATGAGTTATTGGTTAAAATCTCAACCCATTTGAGTATGATTTGATTGGGTTTTGATGTGACTAAAGTTTGGGCCCTTAAGGGTGAGTTAAGGGTTTAGGATTCTTGGGGCATGGAGGGTCCAATCCTCACCCAAAGGGGTTGGGGCTCTGTCCGGAGGCCCAAGGTCAGTAGGGTCACCCTCTCCTAGAGTTTGGGGTGGGTTAGGGTGGTTGAGCCCTAGTGCCCTAGTTCAAAGCCTTAGATTGAGCTTTTTAGGGTTTGTGAAGGACTTAGGGTGTTTAGTCCTGGTTTGTACTTGGGGTTTGCCCTATGGGTTTCTAGGGTAGAGTAATGCCCTAGGGTTGTTGTAGGTGGTAGTTGGACACTTGCACCCCACTTAAATAACTTTATGCCTAATTAGGCCCTTGTACCTTAAAGAATAATTTAGGGGTCCTATGACATTGGATTTCCATGGGATAATGATAGGAGTCATTTTTATATTCATATTAATCTCTGGAATATTTTACATATTATTGGGATGAGTTTACAAATAGGTTCTTTTGTAAAGTGCACTACCATGGGTTTTCTTGAAGAATTTTTATATATGACTTTCTAACCTTGGAATTGCATGAGATTTAGTCAGTTATGTTTTAAGACCATAACAAAGCTTTAGAAATTTTAGTATGAATTTTAGATCAATAATTGGAGTACTTCTTCACAACCCATCAAGTTTCTCTATTTATTTAGGAATTTCTTATGAATAAACCACTTACTGGAAACTCATGAAATTTAGTCAGAGGACCTTTTATGATATTATAAAGCTCTGTAAATCTTTGTGGAATTTTTGGAAGTCTGTTTACATGGGTTGCTTTACAAGGTGTTTGTCTCTAAGTAAAATTAATTGATTTTATTTTGGTACCTAATGAGCTTGATAAATTATGATCTTTGGTCAAAGGTCCTTTATGGTCATCCTTAAGATTGAGTAATTTTTTCATAATTTTCTGATGATATATTTTAGTACTTCCTTCTTTACCCAAAATTATTAGATTTATTATGGATTAATTAATTAGAGGCCAAAACATTTATGAAAAGTTATGAAACTTGGTATTCTCTATTTTTAGGCATCATATGGAGTTCATAATTTTTGGGTGGTCAAAACTTATGTAAATCAAGTACTTCATATTTAAAATAACCTATGGCCTGAATTTGGGAAAAATTAAATAAATGCCAATTAAATTAGGAAAACTAAAAGTTTCTGGACAGAGTTTAATCTTGTCACTATAGACCCCCAATAATTATCTTAGGGCATTCAGATGAATATTTATGGGGTTCACCTTTCTTGCATGTCATTTAGACTAGGTCTGCTCATAGCAAAACAACAATATCAGGGAATCTTGAGAACTTAGGTATGGGGTAAAGGGGTATGTGATATACTTAACCTGTAGAGTAAGACTGAGGTTATCAATGTAGTTCAGGTTGTGAGAGCCTGGTTGGCTAGGTTAAGGTCATACCAGGGAGCGACGAATGATCGTCCTTTCCTTGTGAGAGAGTCCAAATACACTTAGGAATAGTTCAAGAGTAAATAAGTGAGTTGGGACAAGGGTACTAAACAATAACAAGGAGTGTCTTGCGAAAGGGAGCTTTTGAATTCAGCTCATCGTAGTTCCTAGTGTCCTCGAGAGCCCTTCATAGGTAATGCCCTGGATAGTCCAAGGTTAACGTAAACTGTAAGAGTAAATTGATTACAAGAGTAATTAGTCTATACTAAAACTACACTTACACTCACCTATAGTTTCAGGGTTGTTAGTTTAGCTTGGTCATTCGAGCGTTATGCTCGGTGGTTTTAGTAGTGGGAAGGTTAGCCCGGCGAGACGATTGCTCGGTAGGTAGTTTTGACGGACGGGTTAGTCCGAGGAGCCTATAACTCTGAAGTTCTTGTTTGCATGTGCATAAGATAAGGTGGTGGGTCTTTGTTACTTGACAGTCATTCACGTCATTGTCGGCACGTTAAATCGGCGAGTGCGGTTCACACTTAGCCAAAGAAAGACTGGTGGTTTTGCCAGCAAGGTACGCAGAGGCTCCGTGGTGTGTCCTTCACGTTGAGGCGAACAAAGGTCTTGGTTGGGTGGCATGAATGCCAGCCTAGTAGTGGAGTTGGCCCGACCCACTGCCTCCGTTTGCTACAACGCGAGGTACTTGAGAGTTTAGATAACTCCAAAATGGGGGAACTAAAGGTTTGTGCGCATAGAGTCGTGTCCGTGAGTTGCACTTGTGTGAACATTGCATTTCATCCGTATAACATTTTAGTACACTCATACTTGCATAAAACCTGACACCCTATCGTATAACCTAATATGAGATAGATTATGTGATGGGAGCCTTACAAAAGACCCCTTAACTTATAAGTTTGTATGAGCATTCATATAAGATAAGGTTATTATTCAATATAGTTTGCTCTCTTACTGTTCTAACTTTACTACCTTACTTTAGTATTATCATATTACTATTGTCCACCTTTATAGCTCTGTGATATCACTGCTAGTTTAGGTCCGCCGCCATCTGCTTTGACACTTCTCCACCTTAATATCTTCCCTATCCTCCTTCCCGCACGGTTCCTAGGAGTCGCGGGGGGAGGCGGGGATGATAGTTGGTTTAGTCTTATGACTAACGGTCGGTGGACCATATTTTTTTTCAGGGGGTCCGGATGGAAGACAGCCAGCAATAGGAGAGGTAGTACCAACATGGCATAGTGCACATGGAGGTGGGCTAGTCTAGCACGGGAGCACCCGCTTCTGGCTCTGTGAGTGTTTAGTTTTATTAGCTTCGGCGAGTGACCTTGTAGTGAGGATTTTGATGTACCGGGAATAAGCCTGTTTACCTTTCTGCTCATCTTTTTTGATACTCTATTTATTCTGGGACATGTTGTGATTCATGCTATATATTTATATATGATATGTTTTGTGGACTTGACATTTACTGTCTTCTTTTATAAGCTTCCAAATCTTTGGTGATTCTATTGTGTTGGTAGGGTTGGCGTTTTGTAGTGTTGACCTTCCTGAGCGAAGGTGTCACCGCAAAACGACAATTCTGGGCGAAAGACTTGGTAGCGTAGAAAATAAAATAGGGTCTTACAGAAGTAATCTGCTATAATTCAGAAGTTGGAGAGAAGCCTGATCAAGAATCGTCTTCAACATTCGGCAGTATAGATCTACCCTAATTTCAAATTCAAGAAGCTTTGAAAAGCTAAGAAGAGTAAGATCGAATCAACTATAACAAGAATCAAAGGAAGCTGACTTATCAAGTCTAGTTCAAGAAGCAGTCACTTGTTTCTCTCTTGCTTGGTGACTAATTCTGAATCTTTCTTTTCACCATCATTAATTTTATAAGATCTACTTGTAGATCTGAGTATAGGGGAATTAATTTCTCTGACTTGTAAGCCTTTGTTATAAAGGCTGAGGTAGGGCAGGAGTTGCCTGAGGTAGGATAAGTGGGTATTTCTCTGAGGTGTATGATCTTGGTGATCTGAGTGGTAATACTGGTATAGTCTGAGTTGTAGGAGCCAGCTGGGCTCTGAGATGTAAGAACTGAGGATCTGAGTAAAGATATAAGAAGTTTGGCTGAATCTAGTTCTTTGCTAGATAGGCAAAGGGGGAAGTGGATGTACCCATCAATTAGGGAACCACAATAAATTTTGTGTATTGTGTTGTGATTGATGTGTTGTGTTTGATGTGTTGTGATGATCTTTAATTGCTATTTAGTTTTCCTATTTCATCAAACTGAGGTAATAAAGATAGAAAAGTAATTTACATTATCTAAAAGTATCCTAGAATTAAATTGGACCTATTCACCCCCCCTCTAGGTCACTATATCCTAAAACAAACATTTACACTTGTGTTTCAACATACTCCCCCTCAATTCCTGCACTCAATCCTTCAGGAATTTCACTAGGGTTTAGAGTAGGGGTCCTGAGCATAGGAGCATGTCCTTCCTCCTCCACTAGCAAGTTAGGGGCTCCCCCTTGCTTGACTATCCGCCTATTCTATCGAGAGAAAATAGTTGAGTCGATCTTCTTTAAGTGATGGATAGGTACCCCTTTGGTCATATCAAACCTGTCACCAGACAGGCTGATAATCCTTCCAAAGTTAGGAGTGTGTAGGCTATCCTTGATCTTGTCAAATAGCAAAGCACCCCAGTATACCCTCTTCCTACAGATGAACTCCATAAGAGTTTCAAACAACTCAGTAGAGAGGTAGTCGTGTGATCTCGTTTTGTATAGTAACACCTTTCTGATGATGTATGACAGTAGTTTCCCTTCCTCGTTCATCCATTTCCTCATAACGGCCTTGGTGCCTCTGGGTAGTCCACAGAATAGTAGAGCTCTTGCAAAATCATCCTCGTCGAGGTAATCGGCCTCCTCAAAAGCTGTAAGCTGCAAATACCGAGTGAGGAGCAAAGCTTTGACTTTAACTGAGGTCTTTTGAACTTTGCTCTTGATAACCGTGTCCTTATGGCGGAGTTTTTCATTATGGAAAAACTCTAGAACTTCCTTGTCCAACACCTTGTAGGGGTGTTCGAGGATGAAGGAGAGTCCAACCGTCTCCAACATGAGAATGAGGTTCCTGAATTCATCTAAAGCATGAGCAAACCCTATCTGGAAAAATTCACTTCCGCCTAACATGCCACTAGTGCTTCTAGGATCCATACAAAACTAAAATCTGGACTTTGAAAATTATAATCTTATATCACTGGAAAACTGGAATCTGATATCACTGGAAAATTGGAATTCGATGTTACTGTAAACTTGAAATCGGTTACCACTAGAGAACTGGAATCTGTTATCACTGAAGAACTGGACTTGTCGGAATCAGCAGCTTTGGGCTTCCGGGAACCCACCACAGTTCGAAATCGGCGGGAGAAACTGGATGTGACGGTCTGCTAGGGCTTGGAAGAACTACACAACCCTAATCGTGGGAGAGGAATCACGCTCTTTGCAAGAAATTCTCGATGAGAACGACGAATAGAAGGCGCGGGAGCCGAAAGGTCAAATTCCAGATTTCGACGAATCAGCTGGATTATCGTCAAATAGACTGTGTGGCTGACCTCTTATTATATAGATATATATAGGTATATAATTTTCAAATCGACCTAGAAGGCGCGTACCTTATTTGTTGTCAGTTCTTTGGATCCAATATAGTAAGAAGGAAAATTTCCGCACAAGTTAAATTCTGCGAGATCCACCGGGTACAGAGTCTAATTCGGCGAGTATCATATTGATATCCGACAAATCAACAAAATTTCCGTCCGATATACGCCCAATTTTCCTTTAGAAAATTTTCATATTTTCTGATGTAGTTCCCGAGAGATCTTCTGCTTGCTTGGACTTCTTCAGGATTCAATTTTCAGCATGCCTAGTTCCGTTTTGAAAAACGAGAACTTGGCCTCATCCAGCGGCTTGTAAAAATATTTGCAATTTGTTTATCCTTCGGGACATAGCCGAGGGATATGTCCTTGTTCTCCATATTCTCCCAGATGAAGTGATAGCTCACCTCTATGTGATTTGTCTGGTTGTGGGAGACTGGATTATTTGCAATTACTATTGCACTAGATGAGTCACAATACATTGGAATTTCTCTGAACTTTAAATTATAGTCTTTTTGTTAATTCCGGATCCCTATAAGCTGTGCGCACAGCTACCCTCAGAGATATACTCTGACTTGGCAGTAGAAGTTGCCACACAATTCTGCTTCTTACTGCTCCATGAGATAAGCTATCTTCTGAGGAATTAACACGTCCTGAAAGTGCTTTTCCTGTCAACCCTGCTACCTGCAAAGTTAGCATCTGAAAAACCAATTAGCTCGACATCATTATTTCTCGGGTATTATAAACCAAGATTGGGTATACCCTTAAGGTATCTTATAATCCGCTTTGCAGCGACGTAATGAGATTCCTTATAGTTCACCTGATATCTAGGGCAAACACATGTTGAAAACAATATATCTGGTCTACTGGCAGTGAGGTATAGCAAGGATCCAATTATTCTTCTGTACTTGGTTTCATCAAAAGGTTTCCCTTTCTCACCCTTGTCCAGAGACACAGTTGAACCCATTAGAGTCTTCATAGAGGTTACATTCTCCATTCTGAATTTCTTAAGAAGATTCTTGGTGAACTTCGTCTGAGATATTAAAATTCCATCTTCAGATTGCTTCACCTGAAGTCCTAAGAAATACTTCAGCTCTCTCATATTGCTCATTTCAAACTTCTCATGCATAAGTTTGGAAAACTTTTTGCAAAGGTTGCCTTCCGTAGAGCCAAAAATGATGTCAACATAGATTTGCACTAGCAAAATCTTGCCTTTAACTTCCCTAAGAAATAATGTTTTATCTATATTTCCCCTTATGAACTTGTTCTCAAGAAGAAAGTTAGACAACGTCTCATACCAAGCTCGGGGAGCTTGCTTTAAGCTATATAACGCTTTATTCAAAAAATATACATAATCAGGGAATTGAGAATTTACAAAACTTGGGGGTTGCGCTACGTATACTTCCTATTTCAGATTCCCATTGAGGAATGCTGACTTCACGTCCATTTGGTAGACGGTGAAGACTTTAGGGGCAGCATGCACAAGAAACAACCTGATTGCCTCGAGCTGAGCCACTAGAGCAAAGGTCTGGTCGAAGTCGATCCCCTCTTCTTGTCTATATCCTTGTGTTATAAGTCTGGCATTGTTCTTGATGATTACTCTGTGTTCGTCCAGCTTGTTTCTGAATATCCACTTGGTGTCGATCACATTATGTGCTTTAGGCCTGGGTACCAGTTCCCAGACTTTGCAACGTTCAAATTGATTGAGCTACTCTTGCATTGCCAATATCCAGGAAGCATCCTTGTTTGCTTATTTGAATTTCTTTGGCTCAACCTGCGACAAAAAACTTAGATGTATAACCTCATTAGTTATACCTCTTACGGTTCTCACACCGTCGCCTAGCTCTCCAATTATCTGATCAGTTGGGTGATCTCTTAGGTGTTTGAACCCTAGATTTCTAGCTCTCCCTCCAGTAGGCTCTGTAATATCTGGTGCATCATCTGTAGATTGTAGCTTAAAAATCACCTAGAGGGGGGGGGGGTGAATAAGTGATGTTTGTGTTTTTTCACGGAATAAAAACACTTAAAAACAAGCAGACAAACACAGAGATTTATAATGGTTCCTCGAGTTGGGTAAGTCCATTGTCCTGCCTCGCCTATCTACCATGAAGGGCTAGATTTGGCTACTTCTTCAAACTCAAATTTCTTAAAATTTTACACCTCGGAGCCGCAACTCCTACAACTCAGAGACGACGCTCACACAACTCGGAGAACAACCTCTCCTACAACTCGATCCACAAACCGGATATACTTTATTGATCCACAACCAGATCTACTTACTTGATCCACAAACGGATCTACAAACTCGGATAAAAATCTCCTACAATATGTAAACGAATATTACAACACAATAACGATTACAAGTCTTCGCTCCGACGTTCTTCGTAAAATTAGATCTTGAAGCATAGAGAACTCGGAAAGTTGAAATCTTGAAGAACTTGAATCTTGAGTCTTCACACATCTAAATATGGAGGAATAGAAGTATTTAGAAGGTAGCAATCCAAATATAGAGGTTTAGGAAGACGAGATCTTGTTGTGCTTGCGGGTATCTGCCAGTCGAAAAGTTGCGTGCGGAATGGAGGCCGACGGGTAGCCGATTAGGAAGGTTTTGTCATTTTGAATCGGGGATCAAATTGGCACAAAGCAAGATTAGCAATAAATAAGAATATCCCTAGGTATTTATAGAGATAAACCCTTCAACAGTATAAAAACTATTTCTAAAAACGAAAGCAGAAATTACTGTGCATGGCCGACAGAAACCCGTGACTGGTTTTTGATTTTTTTTGGAAAAATGACCTAAGTCAAATTCGTCGAGTATCATAATGATACTCTTCGAATACATCTTGATATATGATGAAAAGGACTACGCCAAAACATCCCAGGCAGGCGGGTCACTCAACGCTATGGCGCAGAGTCATACTCGACAAATTCGTCGAGTATCACCTGGCAAACACGACAAATTCGTCGAGTATAGGTGAATTGACTCAACGCACTCAACGGCGTTACACTCGACGTTTTGATATTCGACGAATTAAACTTGGAAAAATCTAGAGAATTAGTATCGACTGGACTCCACGAATTCGGTTTGTATCACTTAGCATATTTGATGAATTCGGCGAGTATCGTTAAATACATTCGATGAATTCGACGAATATGCACAATGATACTCGGCAAATTTTACTTAACAGATTTTTCAATTCTCCAATGAATTTACCACAAGTATATACGACGAATTCAATGGGTATTTGTAAGTATACTCGGCGAATTTGGCGTGTATCAATGATGATACTCGACGAATTCGATATGTATGCAAAACCATACTCGCCGAATTTTACTTAGGTAAAATTCCTATTTTCCTGGGTCTAACCCTTGACCATCCTTGAGCCTTCTCTTGTACTTGGGATTGAAGTACACCCCAATAGAAATATTACACGCGAGTCCACACATTGGCCTACACAATGAGAAATTATATTTTATAGTCCTGTGTTTACTGACCCACTATAACCTGACATTGGTGTGTACTTGACATTGTAGACCTGCAAGTTCATAACTAAACAGTGGCATCAAATACAATCTCAATTCATCTTAGCTTGACTGGACCCTTCTTCAAATCAGGGTTATTGTGGATACAATACCCAACACGTACTAACAGTACTATGGAGGATTTGCTCTGCCTTTGTATTTTTGATACTGAAGTGCCCTGGGAGAGACTATTGTCGTTTATTGAGTTAACATTCACTAGACAAGCATTGGTATGGCTCCTTATAAGCCTTTATATGGGAGGAAGTGTTGAACACCCCTGTCTTTGGTCCAGGATGAGGACCTGAAGGCTTTGGTATCAGACTATATAGAAGAAACATACGCTCTTGTTCGAATGATTCAAGACTGGATGTTGGAGGCCCAGAGTAGACATGTGAAGTACTACGATGTGAGACATCAAAAGATAGTGTTCCAAGTGGGAGATAGGGTTTTCTTGAAGATTCATTTGTGGCATGGTGTCTCGCGATTGCGGAGACAGAAGAAGCTCATCCCACGATTTATGAGGCCCTACACGATCTTGAAGTGGATAAGTCCCTTAGCTTACAAGTTATAGCTGCCGCCAAAGTTGGTGAACCTATACGATGTTTTTCATGTCTCTTCACTCTAGAGAGCTCTAGTTCATCCCGAGCAGCACAAAGCTTCTAGTACAGGCTCAGTGGCATTCGACCAGCCTATTCATTTAGAGACGGTCTGGATAGTGGATACTGATGTCATAGTCTTGCGTCGAAAGAAGATTCCATTGTCCATAGACTTGTGGTCCAATCATGGGCAGGAGGAGCATACATGGGAGCCCTTGGACCTCATGCAGCAATGCCACCCAAAAATCTTTGCTTCACGTACAACCTAACCAGACTAAAGATTACTTTTCTTTCATTATGCATAGAATCTCGTAGAGCCAAACTTGAATTTTGAGGATGAAATTATTTTTGTTTGTTTATTGGGTTTTTAACATCCTCATTCCTACTAGACCTCTAGTGTATGTTAGGGCATGATATGTAACATGAAATTAGGGGTGAGAAACGAAAACCGAAAACCGACAAAACCGATTGAATCGACCAAACCGCACCGATTTTGAAACCAAGCCGCCCGGTTCGGTGTCGGTTCGGTTTGGAGTTTGTGAAAACCGAAGCTATATCGGTTCGGATCGGTTTTCAAGTTGTAAAAACCGACCAAACCGAACCGAGCCGACGTTAGTAATTGATATTATAATAATTATAAATTATGCATATATTAATTTCTATTTTATAATAATTTTAAAGAATGTATAGGGCGTATATGGCTATATGAACTCGCCGCATTCATTTGTTGATTATAAGTTATTTTGTAGATATTTTCAATAATTTCATTATTTTGATCATAAATTATTCTGTAGATATTTTTAATAACTTCGTTATTTTGATTAAATATCTATCTGTTTTTAAGGTTTGACACTGTTGTTCTTCAATCATTTGTTGTTATCTTAGTTTCAAAATTTCATTGAAAAACTTGTTGACGTAAGCCAATGATGTGTAAATAGACTTGTAATTGATGCATGTATGTGGAATGACCAATAAAGCTTAATAAATAATATTTGAATGCATAAAACCCAGACAGTAAATAATTAAAACACACAATAAATGCTGAGATATTACTGTTTAATAGACGTTAATTTTGATCATCACAAATTCTACAAGTGAGCAGTCTTCAATTATTTGACCATAAAAAACCGACACCGAACCGTAAAAAACCGACTAAAAACCGAACCGACTTTGAACCGAACCGACCGGGTTCGGTTTGGGTCGGTTTAGACAAATTAAAAACTGAGGCATGTCGGTTCGGTTTCGGTTTGGGTCCAAACCGACCCAAACCGAACCGCTCGCAGGCCTACATGAAATGCGTGTTAGAGCAAGAAGGTGACCCTAAGGCCCAATGTGATAAGGTGATCTCACCTAGTGCACCTAAAGGGGTTACAAGTCAAACTAGGTCAATTCATCTCAAATTTGAACTCACAAGTCTAAATTGACCTTACCCCTACCCCCATAACCAATAAGGGAGGCTATTAGGTCAATAATAAGCCATTGGACTTAACCAATTTCATGAAATTGACCAAAGTCAACTTTGGATCAACATAGCCCTATTTAACACTAACATTACTCAATTAGACTTCAATTGATCAAATTGACCTCACCCACCCCCTGATAACCTCATTGGTGATTCAATTGATAATGTAATTCAACATGGGTTAACTCAATTTGACCAAAGTCAAACTTAGGTCAACTTAGGTCAAAATCACACCTAAATGTATCAATTTGTTCTAATAGGGTCCCACCATGGCCCAACCAACATTAGGTGGTGTCATGGGACCAATGACCATCAAGTGGAGTCAGCCACCTCATCAATTTTACAGTGTCAACCCTAAAGTCAATCATAGTCAAAATTGGCCTTAATATGAAATCAAAGGGGCTAACACAATTCCAATTGGCTAAAGCCCTCAAGGTCAGCCCATTCTATAACATGCTAACAGGGGTATGATTGTATATTGGTCATACTGCACAGAATGTTCAAGTACAAACACTTTATTCACATTTACCACTGTTAACCCCAAAATCGGCGATCCCTCCCAAGGTATCTAGCTCGCAAATCGCGGCCCGCTTAGGGTTCCCCCCGAGGGTCGCGATCTTCCTCGACCCTCCTTTTTTGGGTCAGGCGGATAGAAGCTCCGATTCGCTCAGGACGTGCGGCTAGGACGGTCTCCCCGGTCTAACCGCCCCTATCGCATAGCTATCGCGTGCCCTGCGGGACGACGGGCTGCTCCCATAGCTCAACCTCGCAGGCCGCGCGGTTAGGCCTGCTAACCGCGCAACATTCTTCCTTGCAGGAGGCAATCTATAGCAATAGAGGGCGATCTGTGTGATCTATGCCTTCAATCCGCCAGGTCGCCCCGCCAGCGTCAACACAACTCAACCGTCGTGGGCTCGACGGACTCACTCCCTGACTCGCCATCAAAGATAGATTTCATCTACCCTATAGGGGGAGGGGAGCCTGCTTCCTCCAAGCCCAGGTCGCCCACCAGGGGCAGCCTCCAAAGCCCAGGCCGCCCACTAGGGGTGGCCTCCAAAGCCCAGGACGCCCACCAGGGGTGGCCTCCAAGCCTAGGCCGCCCACCAGGGGCGGCCTCTAGAGCCCAGGACGCCCACTAGGGGCGGCTTCCAAGCCCAGGCCGCCCACCAGGGGTGGCCTCCAGAGCCAGGCCGCCCACAAGGAGCGGCCTCCAATCCCAGGCCACCCACTAGGGGCAGCCTGCCTGCCCTCCTATCTGCCGAGTCCGCTCAGGTCGACGACCTGCTCCTCAGGCCGCCAGCCCAAGGGATGGCCTGCCCTCTTCAGCCGCCAAAAGGGGCGACCTGCCTCTTCTAGCTACCAACTAGGGAAAGCCTGCTCTCTCTTCAGTAGAGGCAAAGCCTGCTCTCTCTTCAGCAGAGGCAAAGCCTGCTCTCTCTTTAGTCGAGGCGAAGCTTGCTCTCTCTTCAGCAGAGGCAAAGCCTGCTCTCTTCAGTAGAGGCGAAGTCTGCTCTCTCTTCAGCAGAGGCAAAGCCTGCTCGCCGAGTCCGCCTAGTCCTCCATGATGACGTCACTGGGCCCCGCTTCTAGAATATCCTCCCCGGGCCTATAAATATCCCCCAAAGCCTCCCATTTAGGGAGAGAGCAGAAGGAAAACTGCCAGCTTGATCAAGGCTTGCGGACTCCGTTTTCCAGTCCTCTGTCGCTGCCAGCAATAGTTGCGGACTCAGATTCCCAGTCCTCTATAACTGTTAGCAGCCTCTTTTACTTAGTCTCTGACACCTTTTTTCCTCAGCCACCATCTTCCTCTTGTACCATTTACTGCTTTTACATGTAATGGTGCAATAGCAAGCTGTAATCCTACTTCTTGATTAAAGGAAAAGTCCACCGCAAGAGTGGCATCCAAGTCGCGGCGGGCGAAGTCTGTTGTTGTCATTGTTAGCGGCCCCCTCTGTTCTTCTCTTATCTTGGTCTCAACCATCAGAGCTCAACCGCCAAAGTAGCCGTCTGCTCGACAGCTCCCGATCAACCTCCTCTGTTGATCAAGCAAGCTTCTCCGTTAATCATCAGGCTTCTCCGCTGATCATCAACCTCTCTGTTGATCCCAGAGCTCTTGATCAACATTCCCTGCTGATCTTAGAGCTCCCAACCAACCTTATCCTCTATCCCCACAACCTTCTCCCTTCACCTAGCTTGTGAGATCAAACACCCATTAGCTGGTGGTGTGCTGTTTTCACACATCAACAACCACCACCATTGCAGAGAGCTTCATCAGTGGCTAGAGGTACTCGCCTCCACATGAGCCATGCATACCACCCATATATGGATGGTAAATCCGAGGTCCTAAACCGATGTTTGGATACGTACCTACGTTGTTTCGTGGGGTAGCCGCCCTGGGGTTCGGCCAAGTGGATCTATTGGGAGGAGTACTCCGACAACATCGCCTACCGCCACATGATCGTCACCACCCAATTTGAGGTCATCTATAGATTCCCGCCAACCTCCAATGTCCAACATCGATCTAGGTAATGTCAGGATGAGAGTATGGCCACCGCCATGCAGGACCGATTTACTATCCTAGATCACCTGAAGTACCACCTCCGAAGGACCCAACAGAAGTTTTTGTCCTTTGCAAACCGGAAGCGACACAACCTTTCCTTCCAGGTGGGGATAAGGTTTTCATCAATCTGCACCTGCACCACAACTGTCAGTGTGTTGGAACACCCTATTACTTATTTGGGCTAGGATTACTACTCTTTGTTTAGGATGTTTAGTGACCCAACTTGTATAGACTAGGGTCATAGGATTTTTTCCATGGTTGTTACTATAGAAGGAATTCCAGACAAGTTCAGTTTGATGAACGCAGAGCTCAGATCGATGAACGCCGAGCTCAGTTCGACGAACTCAGATTTCTAACTCCGAGCTTAGCTCAATGAACGCTGAGCTCCGTTCGACGAACTCTGATCTCAACTCAAAAGATTTGTTCGACGAACTCTGAACTCAGCTCGACGAATGAGAAAATTCAGTTCGACGAACTCCAGGCTCAGTTCGACGAATTCCTTACTCAGTTCGACGATCAGGAAGTTTCTATATTCAGAGGCAGAATGATTTCAAAAGCTTAATTATAATAGGTTACAACTTTGATATTTAATGCTAAATATTCTAAATGAATATAGCCGTTTAAGGCAACATTAAATATGGATTTATCACAGAGTTTTAATTCTAATTAACTCCAGGGCAGTTACAAATCTCAAGGATTCTTCGGGAGATTCAAAGAATGATTTTAATTCAAATATTTGATTTCTTCTCAGACATTATATATTCAGAAGATTGCTACTTAATGGGGTTACAAATTTAGAGGTTACAGATATAGATCAACACATATAGAGATACATATATTCCACTTCAGGCTCTTCCAGTAAAAAGTCTTCAATCAATTAGATACAAGAAGGCCTACACCCTGTAGAAAAGTCTCCCATCTTGATCTCAAATCTCTATTCAAATAAGGGGGAGCTTTTTGCATCATCATCCACTAAAGTCTTCTCAAAGATATTTGACATAGAAGACAACATCAACTTCTTATAGTTTATTTTTTAAACTGTGTACAGGGTTTTAACTCCCTTCAAAAGTTAACTCTTGGTTTTTAAGTCACCTGATCAAAAGACTTAAACTTGATTTTTGGGCACCTGGTCAAAAGCTCAATGGATTAGTAGATCTCCCTTCGAAAATAGATCTTGTGGTGGCAGGGCACCTTAGCAAAAACCTATAGTCGATACCTATCAGGGTGGTAGAAGAGTAGACATACCCAGATTTATTGGGGAACTACTATAAAAATCCATGTGTCGTCTATGATTGTTTTCTTTTTATTTATGTGTTGTTATTTCTCTTTATATATATATACTTATATCACTTACTTTAAATCCGCTATAAAAATAAATTAAATTTTTTAAAATATTCTATTCACCCCCCCTCTAGAGTAAAGTTAGATCTATCCCTCACTTTCACAGTGGTCTATAGGCCCGACCTGAAGCTTGGCCCCATGTTCTTCAGCCCCTTCGAGATACTAGCGTATATCAGCGCAGTTGCCTATGATTCCCGCCTCCCTGTCGGGAACCGCATATACCCTGTCTACCACATTTCTCAGTTTCATCGTGTGGTGGGTGAATATGATGCAATGGATCATATTCCCGCTGCCTCATTTCGGGATACCTCACCACAGAGGAGGTCCTTGTCTCATTGGCTAATTATCCAAACTCCTATGCTACATGGTTACCCCGGGACGACTTCTGCCTCCAATTCACTGTTGGTGCTATCATAGTGATCTGGAAGTGATCAAGCATGTAGCCTCACTGCCAACTCAGTATGAGCCTATCAGGGTCGCACATAAGATTGTGGAGAAATTGGGAGTTTGGATCTGTATGGTATAGCTCATATAATGAGCAAATGAGACTGAAATATTCTAAGGCAAAAAGCGTTGAGTGCATTGAGACCAGTCAACGCTTTCATCGGGTTAAGTGTTAACCCGTCGAATGATGTCATTGAGTGTGTTGAGTTGACTCACTGATTCGTCGAGTATCAAGTGTTGATTCATCAACTATCCCACTTAAGTGTTGAGTGTGTTGAGTCCACTCAGCGATTCGTCGAATAAAGGAGTTTACTTGACGAGTCTTGGTCTTAGGCGTTGAGTGTACTCAACGCCTTCGTCGAGTAAAGGGTTTACTCACTGAATCTGGCAGTTAGGCGTTAAGTGTATTGTGTTCACTCAACGCCATTTGACGAATCTGGCTTTTGGCACAGAATTCGTGCGTCGTTCGACGAATGAGTTCAACGAATGCAGTTTGACGAATGTCGTTTGACGAATGAATTTCAAAGAATGCTGTTCGACGAATGCAATTCGACGAATGTCGTTTGACGAATGCAATTTGACGAATACCGTTAGACGAATCTGGCCTTTGGAGCGGAAAGCGTTGAGAGCTTTGAATTCATCTTATATGCTATAAGATACTCAACGATTCGTCGAGTATAAATTGATACTCGACGATTCGTCGTATATCCTGTAGATATTCAATGATTCGTCCAAACAAACTGTTGCATGGCCGAAGGTCTATTTTGTCTAAGTCCTGGGTCTACGAATAGAAACGAGAATTTGTTCTACTTATCTCCTGGAGTATAAATAGGATGTTTTGGGTTTACTGTTTACGGTTTTCTTTTTTTGTCTAAGCACACGAGTCGTACTGTACAATAAGACTGATAACCCTAAAAGCCGACAGAAGCATTCCGCCGATCCTGTCGCCGACCCCGATCCCGATCCTGACGAGTGTCGCCGCCGACTCTCCTTCAACAGACCTAGCAGTTTGTGGAGACGCTGAGTGTCCTCTCCCGACCTAGAACTTGTGCGACAAGTTGCTACAGGTTATCCCGATCGTGTGGACTTCTATAAAAGTGCGGATATACTTTCTGTACTCAAGACTCAAGCCGTTAGTGACCAGTTGGAATTTTTCTAGAGCATCTTAGTTGAGTATTGACTCAATCCCTCAAAAGTAATTTTATTACAACATGCTTTACTTCTTGATTCATGAATATTGCTATATCCGAACTCGTTTGAGTTTTTCTTATTCTTATTTTCGCTGCGTGCACAAGTGTTGTGCCATCCCCAAAAACCCAACAGTGGTATCCGAGGGAGGTTGCTGATAATATTCATTATTTCAGAAGTTGCTAGATCCGTGGCGTATAGATTTGGAGATTTAGAAGTGTTCTAAATGCTCAAATCTAGTCTTGGATCTTCCCAAGAACGCATGCGATTTCTTTGAAGTTTACTCCTTAACAATAACCGTCACTTTATTGGTTTGTGAAACTAAGCATGTGTTAGATTTTGAATCTCGCATGAAGTGACGTGCTTGTCTACTGTGTAAGTGGAGTTGGTGTTGCTCATTTCATATGCATGTAGGTCTGAAGATTTAAAAATGTTCTAGATGTTCAGACCTAGCCCAGTTCACCAAGTGTTGATGATTTTAGTACACATCTGGGATGAATTTGGGTTATGACTGTTGTATTTTATTTTCCTTGTTGTGCATACTGGTTAAGTGTTAACCATGATTAAAGAGTTAATCAACTGTCTAAAATCCCTCAAGTAATATTAAGTATTTGGATGCCTTCCGATGGGTGACACTCTTCCTGCCTCGATCGATGAAGTGTGAGCTTGCCAAAGCAAAGTGCATTAATCTATCTTGGTAAGGGTGCAAGCGGATAATTGTGATATCTCACTGTCGACATCGGGTCAAGCTTAACTTGGTGACCTCAAAGGTTGAGTGCCCATAGACATGGGGTTGGCATGCACCATATGATGGATGTGAATAAAGAGTTATTCACCAGCCATACAAGAATTGCATAGTGATGCAATTGGCAAGCGTTGCCCACCTAAATAGCTGCATTGTGAGAGAAAAGCCAAAGTTGACTCATAGTGTTAGTGAAATATGGATCTTGTTCACTAAGAGAGTTACTCGCATAAACTCTTCGAATTGATATCGAGGGTTATCAGTTTGATAGAAATAGTGAGAGTTATTTTGATTAAAGTCCAAATCGAAAGAACAAAGTTATATTTTGAAATGTAGTACAAATTTTATTTGCTTGTGTCCTTGTAGAATTTCCATGGCAAGTGTTTCACACTCTACCCTATCCTCAGAGCAATCCTTGAGAAATAAAAGCTGAGTGGAACGAATTATTTGGACTGGTAAAGGAACCTGAGAATTGTTCTCAGGCAAGAGCGCATGCTCTATGTTTTGGAAGAGATATCCCCTGATGAGCCTGCCGGGAATGCGTCCCGTGCTGATAAAGATTCTTACAAGAAGTATCTTGACGACTCCTTAGACATCAAATGTCTCATGCTAGCGACCATGAATTTTGAGTTCCAAAAGCAACACAAGAGCATGGGTTGCAAGGAAATTGACGAGCATCTCAAGAAAATATTTCAAGGGAAAGCTCGTTAAGAGAGATTCGATGTCACTAAGGCGTTGTTCCAGTGCAAGATGGGAGCTCGGGACCTAGAAGAGACTCACGTACTCAAGATGATTGGGTATATCGAGAACCTTGAAACACTAGGGTTGCCTCTGGGCCAAGAGTTGGCCACAGACCTGATCCTGCAATCGTTGCCGGACAGTTATGAGCAGTTTGTCTTAAACTATAACATGAATGAAATAGTCAAGATACTGCCCGAGCTGCTAGGTATGTTACGAACTTCCGAGATAAACATGAAGAAGGTCAAGCCTGCTAGCCCCATATTGATGGTGCATAAAGGCAAGGGCAAGGACAAGGGCTTCAAAAAGACGAAGGTAGGACCTAAGTCTGGATTGGAGCCTAAGTCTTCTGCACTGAAAAGGAAAGGCTCAGGCAAAGAGGGAAAGTGCCACCACCATGACAAGGCTTGTCATTGGAGGAGGAATTATCCTTCGTACATTGGGGGTCTGTGAAAGATGAGGGGACGTATGACTTCCGCTTTAGGTATATATGTTATAGAGATAAACCTTTCTGCTCCATCATGGGTATTAGATACCGGATGTGGTTCTCACATTTGTATAAATGTGCAGGAACTGGGAAGGAGAAGATTGCTGGGTAAAGGAGAGGTGGACCTGCGCATTGGCAATGGAGCAAGAGTTGATGTTGTTGCCATGGGAATTTATCGTCTTTCTTTGCCCAGTGGGCTAGTAATAGAATTAGATAATTATTATTTTGTTCTTTCCATAACTAGAAACATTATATCTATTTCATGTTTGAACATGGTGGATTTTTCTTTTATTATTAAGAACAATTATTGTTCAATATTTAAGAATGATGTTTGTTATGGTGTAGCACAAATGTTTAATGGTCTGTATGTTTTGAACTTAGACCATCTGATCTATAATATTGAAAATACTAATAGACTAAAAACAAATGACTCGAACCCTTCATACCTTTGGCACTATCATTTGGGTCATATTGGACTCATTTGATTATGAATCATTTGAGAGATGTGAATCTTGTTTATTAGTCAAGATGACTAAAGTCTCTTTCACTGACTTCAATAGGAGGGTTAATGATCTCTTGGGTATAGTACATAATGATATATGTGGACCCATGAGTTCTATGGCTAGAGGTGGGTACTTCTACTTTGTTATATTTACTGATGATTTCAGTAGATACGGATATGTGTATTTTATGAAGTGCAAATCCGAGACCTTTGAAAAGTTCAAAGAGTTTAAGAACAAAGTAGAGAACCAATTGGGTAAGAAGGTTAAAGCACTCTAATCTGATCAAGCTGGCGAATACCTAAGTTGTGAGTTCTGTGATCATCTGAAAAAGTGTGGTATTGTATCACAGCTCACTCCACCTAGAACACCACAACATAATGGTGTGTCTGAGCGAAAGAATTGAACCTTGATAGACATGGTGCGATCGATGATGAGTCATGCAGATCTGCCTGTTTTCTTTTGGGGTTTTGCTCTAGAAACTGCAGCTTTAACACTAAATCGTGCTCAAAGGAAAGCGGTTCTAAAAACACAATATGAGATATGGACTGGGAATCGTCCCAGTATGTCGTTCATTAAGGTTTGGGGCTGTGAGGCATATGCGAGACGTCAAATGCCTGATAAGCTGGAACTCAAATCAGATAAGTGTTATCTTATGTGGCATCCTAGAGAAACCAAAGGGTACTACTTCTACCTACCATCTGAGGGCAAAGTATTTGTCGCGAGTACTGGTGTCATTCTTGAGAAAGAGTTCTTAAGTAAAAAGACTGCTAGGGCAGAACTTGAAGAAGTTCGAGAATCATAAATAGTGAATGAACCGGAATTGGAACCTGAGCAAGGACTACAAGTTGTTGTAGCTGGAGAGCCTAATCAAGAAACACAAGTTCCACGTAGATCCGGTAGATCAAGGTTTGAGCCTGAGAGATATGGATTTCTCGTGTCTCAAATAGGTAATGTGTTGCTTATGGATCATAGTGATGAGCCTGCAACCTACCAAGAGGCAATGCGTGGACCGGACTCCGAGATGTGGCTTGAGGCCAAGAAATCTGAAATGGACTCCATGTATGAAAACCAAGTATGGACTTTAGTGGAACCACCTGAAGGGGTAAGACCCATATGGTGCAAGTGGGTCTTTAAGAAGAAGACCGATATGGATGAGAATGTACATACATTCAAAGGGTGACTGGAGGCTAAGAGTTTCAAGCAAATTCATGGTATTGACTATGATGAGACCTTTTTCCTTGTTGCCATAATTAAGTCCATCATAATTCTGCTTGCTATTATTGCGTATTATGAGTACAAGATCTGGAAGATGGATGTCAAAACAGCATTCCTTAATGGGAACCTCCTTGAGGATGTGTACACATAACCCGAGGGTTTTGTATCTCCAGGTGAAGCCAATAAAATTTGCAAGCTACAGAGATCCATTTATGGGTTAAAACAAGCTTCTCGAAGAATCTTCGTTTGATGAAAAGATCAAAGGGTTTGATTTTATTAAGAACGAGGATGATCCGTGTGTTTATAAACGGATTTGTGAGAGCATTGTTGTCTTCCTGATTTTGTATGTAGATGAAATACTATTGATCGGGAATGACAAACTGACCCTACAAATTGTTAAGAACAACCTAGGGAACTACTTTTCGATGAAGGACTTAGGGTAAGTGACTTATATACTTGGTATTAAGATCTATAGAGATAGATCGAAGAAGTTGCTAAATTTGACCCAAAGTACGTACATTGACAAGGTGTTGAAACGGTTCAGCATGCTTGAATCCAAGAAAGAATTCTTGCCCATGTCTTATGGTGTGAGTCTTTCTAAGGACTAGTGTCCTAAGTCTTGTGAAGATAAGGATCGCATGAAGTTGATTTCATATGCTTCGGTAATTGGGTCAATCATGTATGCAATGATATGTAATAGACCCAATGTCTCTTATGCTTTGAGCATGACTAGCAGGTATCAGTCTGATCCCGGTGAAGTTCACTGGATAGTCGTCAAGAATATCCTCAAGTACTTGAGAAGGAATAAGGATATATTCTTGGTTTTCGGTGGAGAGGACGAGCTCGTTGTAAGTGGTTACATAGATACTAGCTTCCAAACTGATAGAGATGATTCAAAATCTCAGTCAGGGTTTGTGTTTTGCCTAAATGGAGGAGTTGTTAGCTGGAAAAGTTTCAAGCAGGATACAGTTGCCGATTCTACAACTGAGGTCGAGTATATCGCCATTGTAAATGCAACGAAAGAGGATATATGGCTTAGGAAATTCATCTGCAAGTTAGATTTAGTTCCTAGCATTGTTCATCCTGTAGTTCTTTACTATGATAACAGCGATGCAATTGCACTTGCTTCAGAACCTATATCTCATCAGCGCTCCAAGAACATACTCTGGTGGTTCCATCTAATTCGAGAGATTGTCGATCGAGGAGATGTGAGCATATGCAGAGTGCTGACTGAAGAAAACATTGTGGATCCACTGACAAAGCCTCTCGCATATAGAAAGCATGATGGCCATGTTAGATCAATGGGTATACGATACTTGAATGATCAACTCTAGTTTGAGTCTTGTGGATTGTGTGCTTGTTGGCGGTAATTTTTCATTTGATGAATAAAAGTACTGTATGCATTTCATTTATACATTTTGACAAGTTCTTTTGTTATGTTATTATTTTTATTGTGATAGAATAGTTAATTAAGATAAATGCTATTGGGTATTGTATCCACAATGTACCTGATTTGAAGAAGCCCCTGAACAAGCTAAGTTGAATTGACAATGTATTTGACGATATTTCTTCAAGATGTGCTTGCAGCTATTCCATACTAAGTACACACCAATTTCAGGGTGCAATGGGTCAATATACACGGGTCTGCGCAACGTAATCCCTCGTTGTGCAGATCAGTGTGTTGACTCATGTGTGTTCTCTCTATTGGAGTGTACTTATTTTCAAGTACAGGGTCGAGATAGATCAAGAGCAGAAGAGGAGCAAAGATGGGTCAAAGACCAAGTTCAGAGGAAGGAAGAAGAAATCTTCTAAGTCAAAATCGACGGGAATCACTAAGTGATTCTCGCCAATTCGACGGGAATCACTAGTGATTCTCGCCAATTCGACGGGAATCACTAGTGATTCTCGCCGAATCGTCGAGAATCACTCGCCGATTCCCGCCGACTTCATCTGGCTGACTGTCCTCCTTCAAGAATTCTGCTAAGGCGGAATAGACGACTGATTCTCGCCGATTCGTCGAGAATGACGTTGCATTCCCGCCGATTCCTCGAGAATGACTTTGCTTTCCCGCCGAATCCCTCCGGATGACAAGAGTTTCAACTGGAATCCTGTCAAGGCAAATTCGACGGGAATCACAAGTGATTCCTACTGACTTCGTCGAGAATCACCAATGATTCTCGCCGAATTTGCCTTAGGCAAATTTGCTCTGCTCGCTTGACCGAACCATGACGGGTTACGCTATTTTGACCGGAACTAGGGCTTCTTCTTGTGGGCCCCACAACGGTCACTTAGGGTTGTTCTACAGTATATATACTCGCTTATTTCGAACTTGAACAGCAATCTTTTCACAAGAAATCAAAGCCGCCGAGCGTAACCTAGCCGATCGCGGAACTCCTTCCGTCGCCATTGCCGCTCGCAAGTTGTCATCGCCGCAGATCTTAGATCCTCTTTGATCATCCGGCGACAGGACCGAGGCAAGCCTACCATCTCACGCTTCTCTCTCGAGATCTCTTGTCTCTCGATTTGTTGAACGAGGATAGCTCTTCATTCCGAATCGATTGAGACGACTGATCCGATTGAGATCGTTGGTAGACCTTGTTTGCTTCGTCAAGAAGTTTGGATCTACAGAGCATCGCCGCCACATTCACTTGCCGCCGCCGATCTTGGGAAGATCCTCTCCAAGAGAGTACTCCGGTCGTGGACTCATCGTCTTCATCAAGAACACTTCAACGAACGAAGAGGGACATCGGGTTCTCCACACGTGTAGTTTGTATTTCTTGTACATTCTAATTTTGTTTTGTTGTAAAGGAATAGTGATTCCTAGTTGTAAGGGTTGGGTGCAACCCGTGGTAGAGGAGTAGTGACTCCTTCAGTTGGAAGGGTGCCTTCCATAGTGTGAGGATTGGATTTCAATCCGTTTGGTGAAGTGACCGAGTCGTCCCTTATTGGGAGATAGGTCGTAGGGGGAGAGTGGACGTACCCAAATCGGGGAACCACTATAATTGCTTGTGTGTTTTTCTGTGCTGTGTTTGTTATTTGTGCAGGTTATTTAAATTCCGCAAAAGATTACTTGAGACCTATTCCTCCCCCCCATAGGTTAACTTAGTCAACACTAGATACTTTCCAGTGGTATCAGAGGGAGGTTACTCAACAATAAGGTTAACACCTTGAGTAAGATCTCGTGTCTATTGTCAAGAAGAAAGAAGATCTTTGAAATGAAAGGACTCAAGTATTCAGGGAAGATCCCAGTGTGCACCAAGCTGAACTTTCCTATCTGGAAGGAAAGGATTAGGTACTACATGGAAGCAGTCGACCCCCGACTCTTCATGATAGTGGAGGAGGGACCTTATATCCCTACTAAGGCCTCCACCATTGATCCAACCAAGCAAGTGCCCAAGAAACTTTCCGAAATGTATAAGGATGAGATGGTGCTTGTCGGTCTTGACAAGAAAGCTCAGAACATTCTGGTAAGCGCCGTCGATGATTCCATGATGCAGATTTTCTGCAACTGTAGGACTGTCAAGGACATATGACACTGCCTAATCATCCTGATGGAAGGTACTTAAGAAGTAAGGGATGATCGAAGATCCCTTCTGAACCAGAAGTATGAGGCCTTTAGGCAAGATCCCAAGAAAGAAATCGGAGTGACATTCGAGAACTTCCTAAAGATCGCCAATACCCTGAAGGGCTATGGCAGAGTGTTCACCGATGGTGAACTAAATGACAAATTCCTTAGATCCCTTACTAAGGAATGGGACACCAAGATCTGCGCCATCAGAGAATTTGGCAGGCTGACAGAAACTGATCCCCAGACTCTGTTTGGGAAACTTCTGTCCAATGAGCTTCAGCTGAATACCAGAAAAGCCGAAGAAGAAGCCGATAAAGCCGCTGCTAGAGAGAAGACTGTTGCCCTAAAATCCAATCACTCAAGGAAAGGAAAGGGTGCAGCCTCATCCCGCTCTCGGAGAAAGGATGAGGACAAAGACTCTGAGCCATGCTATTCCAGCTCAGAGCTATCTGAAGAAGACTTCTCCCTCATCACTAGAGAGTTCAAGAAGTTCCTCAAGTTGAGGAATCAAAAAAAGAGAGACAGCTCCTCCTCCAGACATCAGAGGAAGAATTATTCTTCTGACAGGTATGAATCCAAACCGATCAAACATTGCTCCTATGACATTATTTGCTTTGGATGCAATAAGCCATGCCACGTCGTCGCTGACTGCCACCAAAGCAAAGGAGATAAGGGGAAGGGAGAGGAGCACAGGACCTCGAGAGATAAAAAGAAGGAGAGGAGCTACATTGCTAAGAAGCCGAAGACACTGAGTGAATCTGATTCTTCAGACACCAGTGATGATGAGGAACCCTACTTCGGGCTAATGGGTCGCTCCGACTCAGTAGGAGAATGCCCCCCATTTACTGGGAAGTTAAAAGATCGCACCCCCTTTCTGACTCTAACTCTGAGTCTCATGATGATGATCTCGAGGACAACCCATCTGCCCGTGAAGCTGAGCTCCTCGAAAAGTATGAGCTTATGCTCAATACCTTTGAGGAATGCCACAAGAGGTTGAGGGCTCAGAAAAAGGAAGTCAAATTCCTTAAGGCTGAGGGTGTGTCCCTAAGAGAAGAGATCACTTGCTTGATCTCTCTCCGACAGGAACACCTGGGCCTGACTTCTGAGCACTCAGAGTCTCTAAGGCTCCTTGACCTAAAACAGGAAGAAATCAACAAGTTGGAAGAACAGCTTGCAGCAGAAAGGAAGATTGTCAAAAGCTTCTCCATGCCTAAGACCGTTCTTCCTCTAGTTGATGAATTCTCTGCTCAGGTTAAGGGGGCTGGCTTAGGGCATGTGGGTGTGCCTGGTAAATCATCCAGGAGAAACAGAAAGTAGAGGAAAAATAAGGCTGCTAAGAAAGCCTCTGCTGTAGAAAAGGTAAAGGCTCCACTCGATCCTGTCTTATTCAGAAAGCCTGGCTTTCCTTGCAATGAGCAGGACTTTGAGTCAACCTATGGCCACTTCTTCCGGCCCTCGGTTGAAAAGCCTAAGAGCCGGTATGATGATTGGGCTTTCCCCTGCAACTACGGTGAGATTTTCTTCAAGACACCTTATGAGGAAATCCAAGTGGAGGATTATGACCACTTCTTTAGCGGTCATAATAGGAAGCAGACACCAAAAGCCAAGCCTGTTATACTGAAGGAATAGGAAGTGAAGAAATCATGTGACTGCTGTCATCATGATGCCTCCACCTCCAGATCTAAGGCCCCGGCTGGACCCACCGTTCCCAGGGTGAAGCTGGAGCCTAGGAAGCGGTACAATAGGTTTGACTGTTGGTGATGTGGCAAAGTTGGTCACTTTGCCGTGGATTGTTGGTTTAATCTCAGATACATCGAGGCTCCTCATGTTAGCAATGCGAGGCCGACCACTCGTAGGGTTAACCATCCGAGGGGGAGTGTACTAATAAGGAATCTAGGACCCAAGTTCAATTGGGTTCCTAAGGGAAACTAGTCCTTTTTGCAGGTATGTCCAAAGGCCACCAAAACTCCGATCTGGTACCTGGACAGTGGATGTTCCCGACATATGACTGGGACAAGAAGCCTGCTGCATGATTACTCTCCTGTCGAAAATGGACCCAAAGTCATCTTTGGAGGATCAGATCGAGGAGTCACCAGAGGTTACGGTATGATTTCCAACGGCATAATCTCTATCACCGACGTGGCCTATGTTGAAGGGTTAAATCATAACCTGATCAGTGTAAGTCAGTTGTGTGATAAAGGATATGACGTTAAGTTCTGCAAGGATAAGTGCTTGATAATATTGTGTGCCTCTTCGGAGACGGTATTAACTGGTATTAGGAGCAGAAATATCTTTTGTTTAGATTTTCTTAGCTTAGATTCTTCTACTCCCGTGTGCCTAGTAGCAAAAGGCAGTGCATCTCTATATGAACAATGGCACAAGAGATTAGCACATATTAATTTCAAGACAATTAATATGTTCTTTTCTAAGAACTTAGTAAGGGATGCCCCTACTATTAAGTGCATCAAAGATAGCCCTTGTTCTGCATGCCAGAAGGGCAAACAGACTCGGGCTACCTTTAAGGGCATTGCCGACAAAGACTCTTCCAGATGTCTTTATCTTCTGCATATGGACTTGTTTGGTCAAGTGCAAGTTCATAGCTTAGGAGGCAAATCGTATACGCTAGTGATTGTTGATGATCACTCTCGGTTTACATGGGTGTTCTTCTTAAAACGAAAGTCAGATACGTTTGACATCTTCACGAGTTTTGTCAAGCAGATTCAGAATGAACTTAACTGCTCAGTGGTCAAAATCAGAAGTGACCATGGAACAGAATTCGAGTCTGGTGCTATGACAGAATTTTGTGGAGAACATGGTATCTTTCATGAGTTTTCCTCCCCGCGTACTCCTCAGCAAATTGGAGTTGCGGAGAGGAGAAATAGAACGCTCATTGAAGCATGTACGACGATGTTGAATGATGCCTCTCTTCCAGAGTACTTCTGGGCAGAGGCTGTCAATACGGGTTGTCATGTACAGAACCGAGCATTGATCAACAAGAATAATCGTAAGATGCCTTATGAGCTATTGAAAGGTAGGAAACCAACCATGTCCTATCTAAGGATCTTTGGCTGCAGATGATATGTACTCAATAACGGGAAGTACCCGCATATTAAATTTGGTGAAAAATGCTTCGAAGGCATATTCATGGGCTAGAGTAGGCATAGTCAGGCATATAGAGTCTTCAATAAGAAAACCCTAGTTGTAGAGGAGTCCATTAATATTATATTTGATGAAGGAAGCTTGCTTAACAGCAATTCTTCTAGTGGCATTCTTGAAGATGCAGGTGCAAGACTTGAACAGCTAAGTCTCGATGAGACCGCTAAAGATGC
This sequence comes from Platanthera zijinensis, assembly GCA_039513925.1. NCBI lineage: Eukaryota > Viridiplantae > Streptophyta > Magnoliopsida > Asparagales > Orchidaceae > Platanthera > Platanthera zijinensis. Next base: position 226,904,395 of record CM077079.1, read on the forward strand.
AACTCCCAAGTATGTCAAGGTCTCCACCTCAACGTCAACCGGAGATGATGACGGTCAGGATGGAGAAATCCTCCCAGAAGAGGGAGGAGCCCAAGAAAATGTTAGAGCTCCAGATGCAAGACTCCTAGAGCTCCGACACGTGAGGGATCATCCCAGAGATCAGATCATAGAAGATCCTCGTGACGGTGTCAAAACTCGAAGAGGTATAATTAACGAGATTTTGCACCTTAGTTTTCTGTCACAGGTTGAGCCAAAGAAGTTCGACGAAGCGAACAAAGATGTATCATGGATATTGGCCATATAAGATGAACTGCATCAATTCGAACGATGCAACCTCTGGACGCTTGTTCCCAGACCAAAGAACCAGAATGTGATCGGCACCAAGTGGATCTTCAGAAACAAACTGGATGAACATGGTGTCATCATAAAGAACAAGGCCAGGCTGGTGGATCAAGGTTACAGACAGGAGGAGGGGATTGACTTCGACCAAACCTTTGCACCAGTTGCAAGGCTCGAGGCGATCAGATTATTCCTGGCGTATGCTTCTCACAAAGGATTCATTGTCTATCAGATGGACGTGAAATCTGCGTTCCTAAATGGAAAGTTGAAAGAGGAAGTATATATCGCGCAACTCCCAGGTTTTGTTAATCCTACATTCCCTAATCATGTTTATTTTCTTAATAAAACATTGTATGGCTTAAAATAAGCTCCTCGAGCTTGGTATGAGACTCTGTCTAGTTTTCTTCTTGAGAACAAGTTCTCGAGAGGAAAAATAGATAAGACATTATTTCTTAGGAAAGTCAAAGGCAAGATCTTGTTGGTGCAAATCTATGTCGATGACATAATATTCGGCTCTACGGACAACAATCTTTGCAAGAAGTTTTCTAAACTTATGCAAGGAAAGTTTGAAATGAGCAGCATGAGAGAGCTAAAGTATTTCTTGGGACTTCAAGTGAAACAGTCTGAGGATGGAATTTTCATCTCTCAGATGAAGTTCACAAATGAACTCCTCAAGAAATTCGGAATGGAGAATACAACCTCTATGAGGACTCAAATGGGATCCACTGTGTCTCTGGACAAGGATGAGAAAGGGAAACATTTTGATGAAACCAAATACAGAAGCATAATTGGATCCCTTCTCTACCTTACTGCTAGTAGACCGGATATTATGTTTTCCACGTGCGTTTGTGCCAGATATCAGGTGAACACTAAGGAATCTCATTATGTTGCTGCAAAGCGAATTCTTAGATACCTTAAAGGTACACCAAATCTTGGCTTGTGGTACCCAAGAAACAATGATGTCGAGCTAATAGGCTTTTCAGATGCTGACTTTGCAGGAAGTAGGGATGATAGGAAAAGCACTTCCGGGACGTGCCAATTCCTCAGAAGAAGGCTTATTTCATGGAACAGTAAAAAGCAGAATTGTGTCGCAACCTCTACGGCTGAATCCGAGTACATCTCAGCAGACAGCTGTTGCGCACAAATTCTATGGATCAGAAATCAGCTCAAAGATTATGACTTGCAGTTCAGAGAAGTTCCGATGTATTGCGACTCCTCAAGTGCTATAGCAATTGCGAACAATCTTGTGTCGCACAGTTGAACGAAGCATATTGAAGTGCGCTACCACTTCATTCGAGAGCATGTGGAAAACAAAGATATCTCTCCCTACTATGTCCCCATGGATAAGCAGGTTGCAGATATCTTCACAAAGCCCCTAGACGAGGCCAAGTTCAGTCTCTTCAAAACTGAACTCGGCATGCTGAACTATGAGGACTGAAGACTAAAGGGCTCCAGGCTCTTGGATCGATGGGGAGCATCAGCAAGGAACTCAAGATAGGGCACAGATGCAAGAACTGAGGGGGAGCATTATGTCCCAAGATAAGGTGGCTCCCAGATTTGCAGAAGCTGAAAAGGAGGAGATTACCCTCTCGGCTAAGGCTAAGGTGCTAAGGTACTAAAGTGGCTGCCAAAGGCTGAGAATACTAAGTATGCTCTAAGAAAAATGGTAATGAATTTCATTCTCAACTGATTGTTTATTTTATGTTTTTCATTCCCATCTGTCTTATTCACCTTAGCTTGTAGGGTTTAGGCTTCTTCAAATAGGGGGAGATTGTTGGGTATTGTATCCACAATGTACCTGATTTGAAGAAGTCCCTGAACAATCTAAGTTGAATTGACAATGTATTTGACGATATTTCTTCAAGATGTGCTTGCAGCTATTCCATGCTAAGTACACACCAATTTCAGGGTGCAGTGGGTCAATATACACGGGTCTGCGCAACGTAATCCCTCGTTGAGCAGATCAGTGTGTTGACTCATGTGTGCTCTCTCTATTTGAGTGTACTTATTTTCAAGTACAGGGTCGAGATAGATCAAGTGCAGAAGAGGAGCAAAGATGGGTCAAACACCAAGTTCAGAAGAAGGAAGACGAAATCTTCTAAGTCAAAATCGACGGGAATCACTAAGTGATTCTCGCCGATTCGACGGGAATCACTAGTGATTCTCGTCGAATCGTCAAGAATCACTCGCCGATTCCCGCCGACTTCATCTGGCTGACTGTCCTCCTTCAAGAATTATACTAAGGCAGAATAGACGACTGATTCTCGCCGATTAGTCGAGAATGACGTTGCATTCCCGCCGATTCGTCGAGAATGACTTTGCTTTCTCGTCGATTCCCTCGGGATGACAAGAGTTTCAACTGGAATCCTGCCAAGGCAAATTCGACGGGAATCACAAGTGATTCCCGCCGACTTCGTCGAGAATCACCAATGATTCTCGCCGAATTTTCCTTAGGCAAATTTGCTCTGCTCGCTGGACCGAACCATGACGGGTTACACTGTTTTGACCGGAACTAGGGCTTCTTCTTGTGGGCCCCACACCGGTCACTTAGGGTTGTTCTACAGTATATATACTCGCTTATTTCGAACTTGAACAACATTCTTTTCACGAGAAATCAAAGCCGCCGAGCGTAACCTAGCTGATCGCGGAACTCCTTCCGTCGCCATCGCCGCTCGCAAGTTGTCGCCGCCGCAGATCTTAGATCCTCTTTGATCGTCCGGCGACAGGACTGAGGCAAGCCTAGCGTCTCACGCTTCTCTCTCGAGATCTCTTATCTCTCGATTTGTTGAACGTGGATAACTCTTCATTCCGAATCGATTGAGACGACTGATCTGATTGAGATCGTTGGTAGACCTTGCTTGCTTCATCAAGAAGTTTGGATCTACAGAGCATCGCCGCCGCATTCACTTGCCGCCGCCGATCTTGGGAAGATCCTCTCCAAGAGAGTACTCCGGTCGTGGACTCTTCATCTTCATCAAGAACGCTTCAACGAACGAAGAGGGACATCGGGTTCTCCACACGTGTAGTTTGTATTTCTTGCACATTCTAATTGTGTTTTGTTGTAAAGGAATAATGATTCCTAGTTGTAAGGGTTGGGTGCAACCCGTGGTGGAGGAGTAGTGACTCCTTCGGTTGGAAGTGTGCCTTCCGTAGTGTGAGGATTGGATTTCAATCCGTTTGGTGAAATGACCGAGTCGTCCCTTGTTGGGAGATAGGTCGTAGGGGGAGAGTGGACGTACCCAAATCGGGGAACCACTATAATTGCTTGTGTGTTTTTCTGTGTTGTGTTTGTTATTTTTGCAGGTTATTTAAATTCCACAAAAGACTGCACGAGACCTATTCCCCCCCCCCCCCATAGGTGGACTTAGTCGACACTAGATACTTTCAAATGCCCTTAGAATATTTGCTTTCATAGGTCAAGTAGTGACTTGGTGTGATAACCTATGATCCTAGAAGCTTCATTCTTAAAAGTCTCTGGTCGTTGTATCATCTTTGAATCTAAGGGAGATGATGATACCTTTAAGACTAGCATGTGGGTTGACTGATGACCCGTCTTCACAGGTTATGATATTATGATATCAAATAATCACATGGGTACTTATTATGAATAAGTTGTACTGGACAGACCCGCCGTGAGAATGCTTTGTGGATTATTATATGAACGTATCACAAGTATAGCTCGAGTGACAATAGTGTTTGTGGTCCTTTGACCTGAATTCACAGCACTCACTGAGTGAGGAAGAGCGTGCTTTGATGTCATCCAAAGTCTAGTCTTGAGAAAGTTGGATGATAAAAGTGGTTATTGGGTACGTTACGAATCATTTGGGTGTTTGCGTGTGAGCAGAGATTGGATTTGTCCTCCTATATGACAGGAGTTTCATCCATGGGCCGCTTGAAGGAATGGGACTGAGTAAATGCATGACCATGCTTAGTTGAGTCAATATATGATATTGGGCTCACCAATTTCTGAAAGTCCATTCTAGATCAGGAAACTGGGATTGAACAATTATGAGAGTGACACGGTCTATACCTCTAATTCTATCCGGATGTAAGGGACGAAGGGACATGACAACACTGTAACATTGGTCACAATGACTTATGATTTTATATACTCTTAATGTTTGGGAAGCAATGATGTATTGCTAGATGTCGCTCATTGTTTGTGAAGCTTTTGTTTGATATTTTCAAGATCAAGTGGGAGACTGTTGGTGCTACCATAGTGATCTGGAAGTGATCTGGAAGTGATCAAGCATGTAGCCTCACCGCCAACTCAATATGAGCGTATCAAGGTCGCACATAAGATTATAGAGAAATTGGGAGTTTGGATCTGTATGGTATAGCTCATATGATGAGCAAATGGGACTGAAATATTCTAAGGCAAAAAAAATTGAGTGCATTGAGACCAGTCAACGCTTTCGTCGGGTTAAGTATTAACTCGTCAAATGATGGCGTTGAGTGTGTTGAGTTGACTCACCGATTCGTCGAGTATCAAATGTTGATTCGTCGACTCTCGCACTTAAGCGTTGAGTGTGTTGAGTCCACTTATCGATTCATCGAATAAAGGAGTTTACTTGACGAGTCTGGGTCTTAGGCATTGAGTGCGTTGAGTGCACTCAATGCCTTCGTCGAGTAAAGGGTTTACTCAGCGAATCTGACACTTAGGCGTTGAGTTTATTGTGTTCACTCAATGCCATTCGACGAATCTGACTTTTGGCGCATAAGTCGTGCATCGTTCGACGAATGAGTATGACGAATGAGTTCGACGAATGCAGTTCGATGAATGCAGTTCGATGAATGTCGTTCGACGAATGCAGTTCGACGAATGCCGTTTGACGAATACAGTTCGACGAATGCCGTTCGACGAATCTGTCCTTTGGTGCGGAAAGCGTTTAGAGCTTTGAGTTCGTCGTATATGCTCTAAGATACTCAACGATTCGTCGAGTATAAATTGATACTCGACGATTCGTCATATATATCCTGTAGATATTCGACGATTCGTCTAAACAAACTGTTATCTGGCCGAAGGTCTATTTTTTCTAAGTGCTTGGTCTGCGAATAGCGACGAGAAGTTGTTCTACTTATCTCCTGGAGTATAAATAGGATGTTTTAGATTTTACTGTTTTCTCTTTTTGTCTAAGCACACGAGCCGTACTGTGCGATAAGACGGATAACCCTAAAAACTGACGAAAGCGTTTCACCGATCCCGTCGCCGACCCCGATCCCGATCCCGACGAGTATCGCTGCCGCCTCTCCTTCAACAGACCTAGCAGTCTGTGGAGACGCTGAGTGTCCTCTCCCGACCTAGAACTTGTGTGACAAGTTGCTACGGGTTCTCCCGATCATGTGGACTTCTGTAGAGGTGCGGATATACTTTTTGTGCTAAAGACTCAAGCCGCTAGTGACTGGTTCGAATTTTTCTGGATCATCTATGTTGAGTATTGACTCAATCACTCAAAGGTAATTTAATTACAGCATGCTTTACTTTTTGATTCATGAATATTGCTAGATCCGAACTCGTTTGGGTTTTTCTTGTTCTTATTTCCACTGCGTGCACAAGTGTTGTGCCATCCCCAAAAACCCAACATTCACTGATTACTTCCTTGAGGACAAGACACATTTTCCATATGATCACATTGTTGTGGGCGTGCACGTCGATGAGACATTGTGGCGGGTCTACATGCTTAGGAGGATGTTAGCATCTATTACACATGAAGCAGCAGATACCGAGGCACGTGATGGACATGCTTATTTTTATTTTGTTGGTTGTCTTTATTTGTTATATTAGCACCCCTGCAGTTATAAATTAAGGAGGGATGTATGGGTTCATGAGTGTTATCTTTTGGATGTATGAGATTTAGAGTTGCTCTTTAACTATTTTCTTCTCGATCCCTCCTCCTTCATCTCCCTACCTCCACTGGCCCCTCCCTTTCTGGTAGTCGTGTTCAAAAAGCCTGACAGGACCGGTCTTGAACCGGGCCGGTCGGGGCCGGGCTTTTTGGCATCCGGGCTCAGTCCGGGCCCGGCATTAGCCGGGCTCGGGCTCCCTCTAAAAAGAGGGCTCTGCTAAGGCCCAAAGGCAGGGTCAGGCCCAGGTCGGCCCGGTTTTCGTATAGGCGGGAAAATCTCCCGCCTATAGTGGAAATCCTCCTAGGCGGGATTTCCTAGAGGAAATCCCTCCCCAGGCGGGATTTCCTAGAGGAAATCCCTCCCCAGGCGGGATTTCCAAGTGGAAATTTCTCCTGGCGGGATTTCCAAATGGAAGGATTTCCCTTGGCCCGGGTGTCGGGCCCAGGCTAGGCCCGGTTCCCGGGCTTATTCAGGCGCGGCCTGGGCCGGGCACCGAATCATAATGGGGACCCTGTAAGGCCCCCCAGCCCGGGCAGGGCCCGGGCCGAGCTTTTTCTAGGCAAGGCTTTTCCGGGCCAGACCCGGTCTTTTTGCCCACCTCTACTAGTTGCCGGGTTCTTTTTCGATTACATAATAGGACACATCTCAGTATGGAACTTCGGAATCATAATTTCAAGTCCAAAATTATCTCATCATTGTTTTCACAACTGTTACCACTCTCTTGCAGCTCTCTTAGACAGATCTTAACTAAAGTCAATAATCATATAAATTGACGCAAAACTAACCCTAAAAAAATAAAAAAAAATGTTTTGTAAAAATGAGAATTTTTTCCTAATCATATATCAGAGTATCATAACTCATTATAAAGTGTGAAGGAAAAGAAGTCAGTCTAAATTATCATTCATTACTCTTTTGGAAATATTGAAAAAAATGATATATCTGAAGAAAGGCGACAATCTTACCAAATATGAAAGGCCATTAATGTTGCTTTTGGTTATAAGTTTGACAAAGGAAGATTTCCAACGTTTGCCAGCAAAATTGTGTAGCAGTGTGTTGATTAACCTTTTCGAGTATACAAGAGCAGAGTTTACATTTGACCATGAATATGAAGACAAATCATTTAGTTCTTGCGTACAAATATTGGAAGATCCAACTCTTCCACCTGAAAATTCATTAACAACATCAATTTTCAATATTTTCCCTCTAAATTTTATAACTCATAGACTCATAATTTAATAAACTTTCCAAAAAAATGTGTGAAAGCGTATAAAATTATAAAAAGGATTTAATAACTGACCTGATTTTACATGGCCTAAGTTTGCTTTTGGCCTTGAATTTGAACGAAAATCAGTAAATTCTTGCTTGCAAATTCGAGAATATCTAACTCTTTGATCTGAAATATTGATATACTAAATCATTTTTCCTATCTTACATACTCATTTGCTCAAAGTAATTAAATTTTGGAAGAAAGATAGGAGAAAGTTGATAAATACATGTCTCACCATCTTTGCAAATTCCTCTAAAGGAGGTGGATCTGTCATCAGACACTTCATGTAACATTGGATTATCATGATTCATGATTCCAAATTTTAGAAGAATATGAAGACTGAAAAGTTTCCCAAGTTCGAGCCACCCTTTCTTTCTTCGCTCGAGCATCAATGACTAAATTAGAAGCAACCTTTACACAACCAGTTTTGTCAAAAAATTGAACCATAAAGCTTGAATCACCCGTGTACTCAAATATGAGAGTGTCATATTGCTGTATGTTATTTGCTTCAGTGAATTGCTTCCAACCGCCTTTAAAAAAGAAACGATCTTGTTCCTTGTGCAAGTCAATCTCCCATGATTGGCCACTTTGGGCGTTCAAAGAAACCACCTCTATTAGATCCACTCTAAAGTTCTTCGAGAACTTCAGCGGAAACTCCTTCATTAAATAGAAGAGCGTGAATATCTATATTTTTTGTTTTTACAGTGTGAATACCAATGGTTTAGAAAAAAAACAATATAGAGAAAAGTATAATTGATAGGCTAAATGTTAAATTTTAACAAATAAATATAGTTACACATTATCTGTATCAACCTTTGCTAAGTACAATGCAAGAAATTTAACTCTCGGGCTTATTGTAATAAGAAGGAATGGAAAGAAAAGAAATGAGAATGCAAAACAAATTAAATCTCCTAAATTTACAATGGAAAATTTCTCTCTATGCACTCTTAGGTTAATAAATAATTAAACGTGTCTCTTAGGGTCTGTTCATTTGGACAGAATTTGTATTTGAGATTAGAAATTCAATTCTAGCGTTCGTCATGACTTTGACTTTGAACAAAAAAATCAAATCGTCAATTCTTACTTCCGCAGTTCCGCCCATGGGTTTTCCGGATAATTGAGTATTTTCGGCCTGTATGTTTTTTTCCCAGGAGCGCGTTTTTCGCCCGAGCGCGCATTTTTCGCCCGTGCGCGAGTTTTTCGCTCGGCCTCCTGTATTTCGCCCGGGAGCAGGTATTTCGCTCGAGCGCGCGTTGTTCGCCCTGGCGCGCGTTTTTGGCCCCCGGCGCAAGTTTTTTGCCCGGGCGTGCGTTTTTTTCCCGGGCACGCGTTAAACATAGAAAGCTGGTTAATAACTATTTAAACATGTCTCTTGATCATTTGTGCAAATATTGTCGCATAAAGATTAAAGGAAAAAAGAAAAGGGCGGAAAGAAACATAGAGGAAAGAAGATGAAAAGGAAAATAATAAATTTGTTCACTGTTTTATTCTTTGCTTACACAACTTTATATAGACCTTATTCTCAATTGTTAAATATTTACGGGATTTAATGCAAAATGGAATTAAAGGCTCTGTTACGGTTTGCAGGATGCGAACTATCATTAGTAGATGACACCTCTCGTAGAGCAGCAGAAGTATGATGAGTACACACACAAATCAGAGATGATTTTGGTGGTAGGTTTGGCGCTTGGGTAGGAGAGGTGGACGGTTAGAAGTAACATGAACAGTAGGCCACGGAAGAAGATGTGCTAGTGGAGGGTGACAGAGATGAGAATGATAGGGATGATCTTTGAGAAAGGTGGCACCAGCTGATGTAACAACCTTGTGATCATTGGGAGAGTAGTAGACATAATCTTTCTGAATGCGAGGATACTCAAAGAACATATATTTTGTGAAACGTGGAGCAAGCTTGTTAATGGACGGGCCAAAATTATGAACATAGTAAACACAGCTGAAGACACAAGATATGACTAGAAATTAGGGTGTAGGGGAAAAAGAAGGTTAAAGGTAGCCATAAAGTTAAGAATGGAGAAGGAAATGCAGTTAATAAGGTAACAGGCTGCAGAAACCGTGAAATTCCAATTAAGTTTGGGAACATTCATTTGAAACATAAGGGACCGTGCGACCTCAAGAAGATGACGATTCTTGCGTTCTGTGACACTATTTTGTTGGGGGTATAGACACAAGAGCTTTGATGGATGATCCCAAACTCAGCACTCAAGTCTGTAAACACATGACTTGTGTATTCACGGACATTGTTGGTTAAGAGAGTTTTAATGGTAGTAGAAAGCCGGTTGCGAGTATCAATAATAAAGGAACGAAATACACTAGTTAGTTCAGAGCAATCATGAAGTAAATACATTCATGTCATACGAGAGTAATCATCAATGAAGGTAATGTAGTAATGATAACCTAAAATATTTATTGTTTTATAGGATCCCCAAACATTTGAATGAACTAAAACAAAGGGAGTATTGCTCCTAGTACAATGAGGTAAAAAGTTGAATGATGTAGTTTGTCGTGGATACACGACTCGCATGTGAAGCCATTAAGAGACAAATCTGAGAGAGCTTTCTGGAGGATGCAGATAGGTTCATGCCCAAGTTGTAGATATCACTTAACAAAGCTAAAAAAAGGAGTGAATCGTAGGGTGGAGAACACGATGTAAAGAATATTCAATAGTTGCTCTTTACCAATTACAGGCTGACTCTTTCGATCTTGCAAAACAAAATAGGGGAAAGAGAAATTTACATAGCAATCAACGTCTTGAGTGAGACGCCTAATAGAGAGGAGATTGAAAGGAGAGATCGAAACATGAAGAACCGAGCGAAGAGTGGAGGGAGTAAGGGTGACATCGACTGATCCAGAGACCGGGGTAGTGTAACACTCCGGTTTTTCCAAATCTTGAGCCTCTAGAAGCTACCGCTCGGCGATAGGTAGCTATCGTCCGACGATCGCCTTATTTTGTCAAATCCAGACGTTGAGAGCGCTTAGTAGCTAAGCGTTGAGAGCGTTGAGTGGTACCGCGCGGAGGTAGGATTCTACCGCATGGCGGTAGCTTGTGAAGTGTAAGTCAAAAGCGTTGAGTGGCTATCGCGCGATGGTAATGCTAATGCTGGCGATAGCATTTTTCTTCCCAATGGGACCGACGGATCGGGAACCTACCGCAACGCCGTAGGTAGTTACCGCTCGGCGGTAGTAGACGGGAGCAGTTCCGTCATTTGACATTTTGGCCGACCTATTTCTCTTAGGATTTGATCCTATGGCCCAGGATGCTCTGCCCAAAGGGCATATAAAGGGTTGAAACGTTCTAAACCTTCATTCTCTTCTCTTTTGAAGTGGGAGTTAGGGTTTGAAAGCAAGAGTTTGGAGGAAGAAGAAGGTCTTTCTCCGCCATTGACGAAGCTTCAGGGATCCGATCGTCGATTCGAGGCCAGATCCGTGGAGAGGACTTGAAGGCACACATTTTCATCCATGTAAATCGAGTTTTCCATGGCTAGGAAGAGGATCCGTAAGGTAACGTCACTTCTCCTCTCGGTCTTTATAATGCGTGCATGGCATCCATGTTGTTCTTGCTTTCTTTCAAGCATTTAGGCACCGGATATCTCAAATGAGAGGGGTTCGGGTTGTCATGGTTCAAGAGGAACCACCAGGTCGATTGTCCGTCCCCGACATGATTTGCACTAGAAATCCGCTTCGTTAGTGGATTAGGCAATGAGGGTGAAGCCGTAGTCATGACCGTTAATCTGACTCGTTGATGTTGCATAACGAGCCTTAAGGATTTTGCTAAAAAATCTGTTTGCGGCAAGATGTCATTTGTGATGATTGTCCCCCCTTGTTTTCGTGTGAGTACGAATGGTGGATTAGGGCAGGAAAGGATTTTGATTGTGATGTGTTAAGGAACGACTTTGTCTCTATGGTCGGCTGGCTAGCCCGTGACGTTGCAAAGTCATGTGTGGAGAGAGTCCCGGCGAGACAAGTCTCATTATGTGAAACTGACGAGAATGCCAAGCTTTGGACAAGCCTGGATGATACTAGCTTGGTCCCGCTGGGTATCCTTCGGTGGACTTGGTCTCGATTGGAGCCGGGTCTGGGTCATCACGAGCGGGTGGTGTAAAGAAAGGGTTCTTAGCATCAGTTTGTTGGTTGTGGGACAGAATCTTGACGTGAGAAGTCAGAGATTGCAGGCAAGCCCAGGTTTTGAGATGCACAAGCGGGTGGGGCCTTGGAAAGAGTTCCGTGTGGCGGCTTTTATGTCGTTAGATTAAATTGGAAGTACCCGTTTGATTGCGGCATGAATACCAATGGGGAAATTGGAAGTACCCACGTTTGATGATGTGTCAGATTCATGCATTATATGGTGTCTTCGGTGAAAACTGGGTTTGCATACATGTTGCATTGTAGGCCCCTTTATTTTACTTTCTCAACATAGAAACGTGTTTGTTGTATGAGACATCCAAACATTTTTTATTGCTTTCTATGTTCATGTATATTTGTATACGAAGTGCTGACCTGCAGGATGATGGAGTGCCCCGGGGTCCGCTAGGGATGGCCGGGATGAGATGTGTTAGTTACACAGTGGAGGTCAGCCTTTGCTGACCCGCGTTACAATAAATTTTTACAGGACAAGGATCACAAGCAGGAGCAAGCTCGCTGGCCAAAAATGTCTAAGCCTCATGAAGTGATTTCTTTGTTTGGTAGCTCTGTTTGGGTGAATACTATGCTTAGTGCACTATGAAACCCGCTTGCATGCCGAGGTAGCCTAGGAGTGCTTTTGCACATTGATATGTTATTGTTTCAATTTTGGACTCAAGAATGTTGTAAGGCCTTAAAGCTGATTTGATACTCTTGTGCTAGTGGATAACTTCTAGTGTTATTATTTGTTTCTGCTATTTTTAGTTTGAATTTTGAGTTGGATTGTTTATATCATCTTATAATGCTTAAGTTGTAGCGTCTGTATGTTGTGGGGCCCCGGACAGACCCATATTATACGGTCATTATAGGGGAGGTGTTACAATTTGGTATCAGGGCCAGGTTAGTGTCCAAGGTAAGGATTCATGGTCGAATGTCATAATCGAATCATGTTAAGAAGTTATCCACATAAGAGTATTGCGGGACTGTGAGTGTCCTTGTGTCTAAGTTTTGTGAATATAGGTTGAATCTTGTTTTACCTTGCTTTTGATAAGGGTGCAATCGACGATGCGATGATGTCAAGGCCGCAAGAGGAGCCTTCCGCGAGCAGTGCAACTGCTCTAGGTCCGATGGATATAGGTGTAACCCCAGTGGGTTTATGCTGTATGCTAGCAGAGGAAATTGTAGCGGACCAAGCCTTAGCGGCAGCGCAAGTTTTGATCCCTGTTGCACAGGTGGCGACTCTCGTTACCCCGGATGAGGCCCAAGTCATACCGGGCGGCGGAGCCATGCCAGCAGAGCCGTTGGTTGAGAGAGTGGTTGTCGGGCAGAGAGACGGACAGATGAAGTATTTTCTGAGTTTCCATCCTCCAACATTCAAGGGAGTCAGCACACCAGCCGATGTTGAGGACTGGTAGGCGAGGATTTAGGAACTTCTAAGGGCGACAGAGATGCCAGAGGAGAAGCAGTCTGAGTTTACGACCTTCATGTTAGAAGGTGATGCTAAGCTGTGGTGGGTGAGCCATAGAGGCCGCCAGTTTCCTAGACGCACCCCGTCCATAGAAGAGTTCGGGAATGCCTTCTTGAAAAAGTATATCCCTTCGTCAATAAGGTTAGCCTTTCAGAGACAGTTTTTGCACTTGGTGCAACGATGCAAGACTGTGGATGAGTATCTTAAAGAGTTTACTTGATTGGGTCGTTATGCTGGAATGACCATACCGACGATAAAGAGATGGAAAATATCTTCTACCATGGTGATGGGTTAAAACGACGGTTCTTATTTAATGATGAAAGTGGAGGTGATTTTATTTTATAAAAAAGAAGAGCGTTTTATTTTATTAGAAACCTGGTTTTAATGAAAGGGAGGCAAGTGCACCTATCGTGTGTAGTACAGGATATTTCCGGGGAGGAATATCGGGGTCGTATTGTTCTCGGGGTCGGCTTAGCTATTTCTACTCTTTCCCTGAAAGTCTGTTATTTTATCGATAATTTTTTAGTTTGTTTTAAAAAGAAAATGACATAAAAATATATTTAAAGCATAATAATAAAGCATAATAATAAAACATGAAAAAAGTGCAGAAAATAAATACAGAAAAAGTAAGTACAGAAAGCCGATGAAGAACTTAGCGCGACGATATCAAAAAGAGAATTGAACTAAAATAAACTTTTAATAAAAAGAGATCCTAAATTTCAAATTAATTAAGGCTGAGACTTGGCCGTGGAGGTTCCACAAAAATAAGCACACCTATATCTAGGGAATATCGCTCACCTGAACGCTAAGACTATTCGATCGATCGTTAGACCGACGAAGGATTCCTCTTAACACCTGCATTACGCTAAGAACCCCGCTATTGGGTGGGGAACCCAATCCGGTAGAGTCACGCGCCTCCTCTCTCGAGGGTTGGCGCGAAGCACTCTTTACCCAATGGTGATCGGTCCATACACACGGCCTCTCGGCGTTGCGTATGGATAACGGAAATAGAGCCCGCCGCACATCAATATGCGGTCTTATGCGTCTTTAACCCGGGGCAAACCTTAAGAAATTTAATTAAACTGAAAAACAGGACTTTTAATTATTTAAAGCTATTTTATCTGTCCCAATGCTCTTCGATATTGAGGGCTAAGGGAGGCTAGCCACTCATCGGAATGGGGACACTTACGCTAGAAAGCTGAAAATGAAAGCTGTAAAGAAAGCAGTAAAATGAAAGCAGAAAATAAAGCAGAAAATTGTGAGTCCCGGCTCAAGCGAGTGGGCGGGAGAAGAAAGCAGTAAATGCGAATCCCGGCTCAAGCGAGTGGGCGTGGGTAAATTTATCTCATACACGCACGTACTCTACAGAAATGAAAATGCATGCACGCACATAAAGTTTTCCTACTCAAGTGAGTAAGAAGAAAATGAAAGAAATAAAAAGACAAGTCCCACTCAAACGAGTGGGCGGGAAATGAAAGCAGAGCGTCATTTAACCTTTAATGAGTAGGCGGAAATAAATGCGCACACGCACAAAAATTGAAAGAAAGCTATAAAATCTAACTCATACACGCACACACACTTGCGAAAATAAGAAAAAGAAAAGTGAGCATAAAATTAAAACAACTGCATTTCTACCGCTAGAATGCGGTAGAAATGCATAAAAAGAGAAAATAAAAATAAACCGAGCGAAAAGTTTTGCAAATAAACGCAAAATAAAAGTGCTCGAAAAAAAAATAAAACAACTGCATTTCTACCGCTAGAATGCGGTAGAAATGCATAAAAAGAGAAAATAAAAATTAAATGGGTAAAAAGTTTTTAAAATAAAAAGCTAAAACGAAATGAGCGAAAAATTGAAATAACGACATTTCCATTCTTATGTTTTTATAAAAGCTCCTAAAAAGTGAAAATAAAACTAAAAAAGACGAAAAGTTTTACATTCCTAAAGAGCCTAAGTTTAAGAAAATAAAAACGAGCACCTTGAAAGAGGTTTTTATAAGGCTATAAGAATGAAAATAAAGCTAGAAATAGAAACCTAAACCTAAACAAGTGCGGAGAATGAAAACAAAATGGGCGGCGTAATGGCTAGAAATGCGGAAAATTTCCTAAGCTAGGCTAAGTAATGAAAGCTTTAAATGAAGAAAATATAAAAAGAACAAAAAAAGGGAACGAAAAATTACTTAAGAATGACGCTTCCAAATGAACATTTCATATTATGCAAGAGAAAAAGTCTAACATTTTATTAATAAAAAGGCTATTACAAAGTAAACTAAAGCAAACATCCTAATACAAACTAAGAGAGAGAGAGAGAGAGGGGATAAAATTCCCTTACATAACATTTGGAATTCACTTGAGCAGCACCTCCCCTAGCAAAGTGGTCAAAAAATGGATAAGAAAAGCTTTCTGAAAGCTTTTATTTATAGACAAATTTTCGGGCTTGACACGCCCTGGCATGACAGGGGGCGTGTCAGTCAGAGCCGTGTTTGACTTGACTTCTGTGGCGAGCTGGCAAAATTCTGGAAGGTCGGGGAGTGACACATGTCTGTCACGGACGTGATAGGTATCAGTCACGGGCATGACAGGGGGTGTGACTTGGACAGCTGGCTGTTCTGATGTCGGCAGCGTCGAGTGTTGAAAAAGCGTTGAGTGTCGACATCGACACGGGCGTGACGGGGGGTGTGACTTGATGGCGTCGAGTGTTGAACAATAAAATCGTTGAGTTTCGACTGGCAGAAGGCGTTGAGTTCTTGACACGGGCGTGTCAAGCATGGTCACGGGCGTGACAGGTCAAAAATTGATCTTTTCTGAAATTTTTAAGAAAAACAAAAAAAGTAAGTTAGAAATAAAAATTGCAAAATATGAACAATTTATTAAAGAAAAATAACAGAAAATAGCTAAAACATTCTAAAACTACTTAAATAAAATACTAAAAAATGCGTATATTTACAACTCATCAAATACCCCCATACTTAAGCTTTTGTTATTCCAGAGCAAAAGTTGGAGATGAACCTATAAGAAATAAAAAAGAATCCTAAATTTAACTAACGCTTAAGTTAATTGTAAGAAAAATCGAAATAAATTTTCGGGGTTTCGGAATTAAATCCTAAATTATGAAAGTGTTATAAATATCGGAACTGTTTCAAAAAATACCCTAAACGAGAAAAATAAAAAGCGAAAAATATTTTTGTTAGTTTAACAAAGATGGATTGAAATTATAGAAAAAACTTTAGCTAAAAAGAAATTAATAGGAAATAATTCAATTTAAAAATTATGCTCTAAAAAAGATTTAAATTAATTCTAGAATCATGAAAATTATATAAGTGGTTTGGCGGTTATGAAGAGGGCTTTGATTTTTGAGGCGAGGTAATTTTTTCTCGAACCTCCACATATATTTTTTTGAATATTTAGGGAAATGAAATCTTATTTCCTAACATTTTTTTCTTCATAAATAAAAATAAACCCAATGAATATGTTATAGGAGTAATGAATTTTATCCTCTTACTCCGTAACATATAATCTTTTTAACTATTGGGTGTCTATGTTTACGGGACGAAATCTTATCTCCATTGACATAAGATCTTTTAATGGTAAGTGCGGAAAATCATGTCAATTAAGGCATGAAAAAACGTGGATGAGATTTTTTTCTAAAAGAAAACTAGAGTTTAATAAAAAATTTTGAGAGCAACATTTTTAATTTGAGCGTTCCTACATTTCTAAAAGCATAAGTAGAAATAATATAAAATCCATAAATGTTATTTTCTAACATAAAAACGTGCTTTTATTCAAAAAATAAGAAGTGAAAAATGAGAAAAACAAGTTCCCTATAATAAGAAAAAGACAAAAAAAAATTCTTTAAAATCTTAACCCAAGAAATCTGAGTCTATCGAGCTACAATTAATAAACGAATAGTAAATAAAGAATTAATTAAAATTCGCTTATAAATAAATTCGAAACGATTATTTTGGAGAGCAAAGAGGTTAAAAATGAGGTATTCGAATTATTTAATTCAAGATAATTTTTTTTTTATTTTTATGAGTTTTTCTAATTTTTTTTATATTTTGGGGTTATTTTCATTTTTTTAAAGATTATGCAAAAAATTTTAAAAAAAAATTTTGTGAGTTATACAAATTTTTTGAATGAATTTTTTTTTATTTACGAAAATATTTACAAGTGGAGAGAGAGAAATTTTTACAAGATAGGAAAGAGACGAGAATATTTACAAAATATAATTACAAAGTAACAAAAAAAAGGGATCGCCCGCGAACAGACTCTTATTTGTGATTGGTTCGATGAGTCGAACGTCGCGGAACGATGATTCATTTTTTTGAAATTTTATTATTATTATTATTAAAGTATGAAAATATTTTTTTTTGAAGTTTTTATTTTTTGCAAATTTTTTTGGAATTTTTTTATTAAGTGCATGAAATATAAGGGCAGAAAATAGGAAGCACCCTCATACTTAAGTCCAACATTGTCCCCAATGTTGCACTAAGTATGAGAAACGATATATAGATATAAAAAATCTAAGCAGTATGTACAAAAATTAAAAACAGGGGTTAATAAATCTTCCCTAAACCGCGTTCGGGGAAGCCCGTTAAGAATTGACCCTGCAAAAATTTTGAAATAGCAAAAAATATAACAGAAAAAAAATGAAAAAGATAAATTTGGCGAAAATGTGTGTGCAGGTGATAGGGGGCAAGTGAGTGTGACAGATGTGCGATCCCCTGGCGCTCACAATAGTGAAGCGCACCGAAATGACAAAATTATTTTTTCTGTTTTATAAAACTCTTTTCTTAGTTTTTGAATTTTTTTTTTTTAGATTTTTAAGTTTAAGTTTTTTTTTAGTTTTTATTTTTTTGAAAATAAAAAATAAAATGAAAATAAGTTAAAGGCAAAATAAAATAAAAAATATGAAAAATATAATTTTTTGTTGAATTTTTAATTTTTTATGAAAATAAAATTTTTTCATCATTTTTTTTTTAGGTTTGTTATTTTTTTGTTTTTTAAGTTTTTAGTTTTTTTTTAAAGTTTTTGATTTTTATGATTTTTAAGTAAGTTATTTTTTTTCTAATAAATTTTTTTATTTTTTAAAATAAAAAAAATAAAAAAAATGAAAATAATATAAAAGCATAAATAAAAAAAATGAAAGATAAATATATATATTTTTTTAATTTTGAATTTTTGGATGAAAAAATAAATAAATAAATTTTTTCATCATTTTTTTTTATTTTTAAGTTTGTTAATTTTTTTGTTTTTTAAGTTTTTAGTTTTTTTTAAGTTTTTTAAGTTTTTGATTTTTTAGATTTTTTAGTTTTTTTTTATTATTTTTTTATTTTTAAATTTATTATTATTGTTATTAATATGATTTTTTTGTTGTTTTTGTTGGCCAAAAATTTTTTATAGAAATAAAAGGTAAAATTAATAGGTTTCAGGAATTCAATATAGTAAATTTTCCCTGGCAACGGCGCCAAAAACTTGATGGGTTAAAACGACGGTTCTTATTTAATGATGAAAGTGGAGATAATTTTATTTTATAAAAAAGAAGAGCATTTTATTTTATTAGAAACCGAGTTTTAACGAAAGGGAGGCAAGTGCACCTATCGCGTGTAGTACAGGATATTCCCGGGGAGGAATATCAGGGTCGTATTGTTCTCGGGGTCGACTTAGCTATTTCTACTTTTTCCTGAAAGTCTATTATTTTACCGATAATTTTTTAGTTTGTTTTAAAAAGAAAATGACATAAAAAATATATTTAAAGCATAATAATAAAGCATAATAATAAAACATGAAAAAAGTGCAGAAAATAAATACAGAAAAATTAAGTGCAGAAAGCCGATGAAGAGCTTAGCGTGACGATATCAAAAAGAGAATTGAACTAAAATAAACTTTTAATAAAAAGAGATCCTAAATTTCAAATTAATAAAGGCGGAGACTTGGCCGTGGAGGTTCCACAAAAATGAGCACACCTATATCTAGGTAATATCACTCACCTGAACGCTAATACTATTTGATCGATCGTTAGACCGGCGAAGGATTCCTCTTAACGCCCGCATTACGCTAAGAACCCCGCTATTGGGTGGGGAACCCAATCCGGAAGAGTCACGCGCCTCCTCTCTCGAGGGTTGGCGCGGAGCTCTCTTTACCCAAGGGTGACTGGTCCATACGCACGGCCTCTCGGCGTTGCGTATGGATAACGAAAATAGAGCCCGCACATCGATATGCGGTCCTACGCGTCGTTAACCCGGGGCAAACCTTAAGAAATTTAATTAAACTGAAAAACAGGACATTTAATTATTTAAAGCTATTTAATCTGTCCCAATGCTCTTCGATATTGAGGGCTAAGAGCAGTTAGCCATCATCGGAATGGGGACACTTACGCTAGAAAGCTGAAAAAAGCTGTAAAGAAAGCAGTAAAATGAAAGCAGTAAATAAAGCAGAAAATTGCGAGTCTCGGCTCAAGCGAGTGGGCGGGAGAAGAAAGCAGTAAATGCGAATCTCGGCTCAAACGAGTGGGCCGGGGTAAATTTATCTCATACACGCACGCACTCTATAGAAATGAAAACACACGCACGCACACAAAGTTTTTCTACTCAAGTGAGTAAGAAGAAAATGAAAGCAATAAAAAGACAAGTCCCACTCAAACGAGTGGGTGGGAAATGAAAACAGAGCGTCATTTAACTCTTAACGAGTAGGCGGAAATAAATGCGCACACGCACACACACGTACAAAAATTGAAAGAAAGCTATAAAATCTAACTCATACACGCACACACACTTACAAAAATAAGAAAAAGCAAAGCGAGCAGAAAATAAAAACAACTACATTTCTACCGCTAGAATGCAGTAGAAATGCAAAAAAAAAAGAAAATGGGATAGATACTACTCTAGAGGGATGGTGAATAGAGTAATCAAAAATTGCACTAGCAAAGTTGACTGTCTACTCAACTCCTATGGAGTTAATTGCGAAATGAAGGTTATAGATATTTGAGATTAAACCTTAAAGCCTAACACAAGTGATGTGCACAAAAGGCAGCCAACTGTAATTTTAAAATCTAATCACAGCCAATCAGCACAGAGAATTAATTAAACAATCCAGACGACACAAGGAATTTATAGTGGTTCCCCAAACAACTTGGGTACGTCCACTCTTCTACCAACAAGGTAGGAATCCACTCAGGTTTTTGATCAGGTGCCCTGCCACCGACAAGATCTGCTGCAGGTAGATCTAGAGACCCTTTAGACTTTTGATCAGGTGTCTAAAAACTAACACAGGTTTTTGATCAGGTGCCCTGCCACCAAGGGAACTTTTGAAGGGAGTAATAACCCTTTACAGGAGGGGGAAAGGAGGTTAAGGTGTCTTCTCTATTTTACAATATATTAGAGAAGTACAATGACTTGCACTGAGCTAGAAAGCTCTAAAGAGTCAAGGCTCCCCCTGGCTAAAAGAACGTCCAGGTGAAGTCTTGCTTCAGTGCAGAAACACTTCAGAAAATACTGAAGGAAAAAGCTACAAGAAGATAAATAATATGAAATAAAATTTCTTCTTCAGGCAGCTATCTTCTTCTTCTTCTTCTTCAAAAAGCTCTGAGTGTAAATCTCCCTGGAGGAGGAGAACTCAGGTTGAAGAAGAGTGAAGAACTAAAACTTCTTCTCAGTTAGATGTGAATGAGCTGAGAGCAGTTGGAAACTGTAAGTTCTAAGCTTGAATGCTGCTGATAACTTTTTGTATGTGAGAACTAGTTAATTTCTTTCTTCAAAGAAGTCTTTATATAACAGCAGCAGCAACAACTCTTACTTGAGTTCTACTGAACTCTGCAAGCTGGGCTGCAAAAAGCATAAAGCAAAACAAAATACTTCAGACAGATATCCTATAAGAGGATAAAGCTTTCTACGAAGCTGCAAATAACTCTGATGAAATAATACAAGAGAAAGTCACATCAAAAGAGACTCTTTACAGCTAAGGAAGACTTTTTGAGTCTAACGGCTATAAAGGACAGCCTGGTAGATAAAGCAGAAATCATATCTCAGCTAATAAGACAAACAACTTTGTCAGAAAAAGATTAGCTCATGTATAAGGAATAGAACAGATATTGCATGGAAATAATATCACAATTTATTCAAATAATCTTTTATAAAATATGCCAAAATAAATATGAAATTAATCACATCATAGAAGACGACAAAACTACTCAAGACATACAGCAAAACGTCGAACGACCCTCGGAGATCGTCGACCTAAGCACAGAGATCGTCGACCTATCGGACAGATAGTCGAACGATCCAGATAGTCGAACTATCAAAAAAGATAGTCGAACTACCTCAGCAGATAGTCGACCTATCAGAACAGATAGTCGAGCTATCAGATAGTCGATCTATCACGACAGATAGTCGAACTACCAAACAAAACAGATATTCGACCTATCAAACAGATAGTCCAACTATCAAGGGAAAACAGATAGTCGACCTATCAAGCAGATAGTCGAGCTATCAGGAAGACGATCGTCGAATGGCTGATCGACGATAGTCGAGCGACATTCGACCATAGTCGAACCAGAAATTACTTAGCCAGATTTTCATCTGGACAGACAATTCTACACTACTAGAGAATCTATCCTATCAACTAACATTTGATCATAGATAAATCTTGGGTCAACAGACTAAAATAGAAGACTGAACTCAAATCAAAACCTAGGGTACCAATAATCTCCCCCTATTTGAGTTAAGTCTCTCAACAACTAAAACATACAAAACTAATTACTGAAAGTAAATAACATGCATGAAAAGAAATAACTAAGCAGATAACATCAATCAAACAGATAAGCAATTAACTGTCAATCAATGAAATATTAAGATGCTTCAGAGTTAGGTTTAGGATCAGAAGAGCTAGAAACAAAAGTAATCTTTCTAGAGGGATCTAGAGCTTCTTTTCTCGACAACTTCAGGTTTTGTTCTCCAATGATTTTCAATTCTGTTGCTCTTGGGACAACTGCCTCAGGATGCTTTTCCATGTACTTTGAAGGATCAAATATCTCAGGTCTAACCTGGAATTTATCGAGCTCCTTCATTCTGAATTTTGACATTGTGGTCAATCCTGCAGTGTCTTTTCCTTCTGCTTTTGCTTTCTTAATTTGAGATGCTCCAACAAGTTCAAGAAAACGATCCATCCTAAAATTAGGATCAAGCTCTGGGCTTTCATAAACATTCTCAGAAGATGTATCAACTGGTTCTTTATCCTGAGTAACTAGATAAAAAGGAGGAGCAGACTTAGCAAATGTCTTGCTAGAATTTTCAGATAAAATAAATGCTTACCTTTTGAAACATCCTTCACAGAATGATCTGGCTTAGGAGAGGTTGAGCTTTTGAGTTCTTTAGAATGAGGAGGAGAGAAAGTTGGTCTTTGATACACCACCTCCTTTACTTGTTCCTTAACAGCATCAGGTCTTTGATAGCCAGTTTGAGTTTTACCTTGGTATCCTTGTGAACTTATCCTTTGAGCTGACTGAGATGGCTTGAATCTTTCAGACTGAGCAGCACGGTTTGCAGATAAGTTTCCTGAGGCTCCTGCACTGGGAGGTGGAGGAGGAGGACCTCTAGGAGTCCATCTTGGGACAGGAGTGTCATACCTCTTTGACTTCTTTCTTTGCTTTTGCTGATTCTTAGAGAAAGCCATCCAGTGCTGGAAATCTTTTGATTTTGGATCAATTCCTTTCAGGATATAGTAAGGAGTATCATTATCTGGATTAGGAGGAGGAGGAGCTACAGCTTTCCTTTTCTTTTTAGCAATTCTTTTTCTTTTTGACTCAGCAGACTCATCAGAATCAATTTCATCTTCAGAATTAGAAGAAATGGGCAGATCATATGGGTCAATTGCATCTTGCATAGCTCTTTCCTTTTCCTTTAGAGTAGCTTTTTCTAAATCTTCTTCCATGACATCCTGTGTCAGGAGAGCATCTAAATCCAAACCAGGGGAATCATCCCATACAGTAGACTTTTCAAATTGAGCATCTGCAGCTTTTTCTTGTTGATCAGAAACTGTCATGGTGACCAGTTCTGCTTGCACTTCTGGCTGAACAACCTCAGAAAATTGAGCAACTTGTTCTTGTTCAGATTGAGCTTTTGTAGCTGATAGGAGATCAGGCTCTTGAACATCTAAAACTTCTTCCATTTTATCTGTAGTATTATGAATAAAATTTTGCTAAATGACATCTAATCATCCCTTCCAGGTATTTCCATACAAGCATATCAGTTATCAAGTCTAAAAAGTAAGTAAAAGGGATACCTTCAGAATTGTCCATTGCGTGTCCTAACTCCCATAATTCATCTAGAAAGGAAGTGATAACTCCTTCTAGTTACAGGGCGACCAAGGGAGTAGAACATTCTTCTAAGCAAGCTTTGACAATAAATTCAGATTTCAATAATGCATCAAAAATTTCTTTTTCAGATAAAGGAGGAGGAGCTGAATCTTCTATTGCTTTCTCTGCCACTGCAGGAGGATCTGCTGGAGGGGAGGCCAAAGGCTGCTCAGAGACATCTTCATTAAGCATCTCCCCCTGCCTGATTTCAGTAGATACTGAAACCAGGCCCCTAGAGGAAGAGGGCTCAGCAGACTTTGAGAGTGCCTTAATAGCAGCAGTCAAAGAGGAGATAGAGGAAGCAAGAGGAGCAATTGCCTCTTCAATCATAATTTTGATTGAGGGGGTAATTAACTCCAAAATGCTAGAGATAAATACTGGAGTTATTTCAAAGGATGATGATGATGAGGGAGGAATCTCAGAGGATGGATGATCAGCAGGGATGGTGTATTCATGATGATCTGGAGAGTGAACTGGAGATGGAGAGTGAGCTGGAGATGGATAAGAGGATGCAGGGTGATCAATGTGATTAGAAGAAGGAATTGGAGACTGAGGAGTAGAAATCTCAGAAACCAACAAATCAAAGCTAGGATGAGATATCCTAGCAAGATGAGAGGGTAGAGGAGATGCAGAAGGTGATGCAAGGTGAGAAGCAGAAGGTCATACTTCAATTGAAGTTGATGGAACTTAACCTGAAGTAGACGGCAATGCAGATGAAGAAGATGGAAGAGAGGGATTTGCTGAGCCAGCTTCTTGTAGGGGAAGAGTGACTGAGGCAGTCCTGGTGCTCTCAGATGTAACTGGAGCAACCCCTGCTAGAGCGGGCTTCAGGAAGGTCCTTTTCCACTTGGCGAACAGGGATGGATCCATCTTCTTGCTGGCGTTTATGGAGGTAGCAGCTGAAATTAACAGATGGGGATATCTTTCCTTCAGAAAAATCCCAACTACCCTATCCAGAGTAACTTCTTTCTTGCCGTTCTTTTTCCTGATCAAATCAAATAGAACTCCTGCCCAATTGATCTGTTTCTTATTCACAATTGCACACATCAGTGCAAACTGCTGCCTTGTAATATTGTCGTGAGAAAAGTGCTTTCCCAGTAGCACTTTTCCGACTATTTCAGCAAGAAACTTAATCTTAAACGGAAAATTTACTTTAAGCAGCTTAGAGGGAATGCCTTCGGCATGTCCCAACTCTGTCAGCATCCTCCCAAACTCTGGGGTATCTTGCTCGTACTCTTCTTCCCCATTTATCAATCCAAATATTTCAGTTAAAATAGCGGGAGTCAATGTTACCTCTTCTCCCCCAATAGTTCCGGTCATAGAATCATCATTTGAAGACGAAGTAAATGCCCATTCTTTGATCTCTTGAATATTTATCTTTATCTTGGAGGACATGAGCTTCTCTAACCCTTGATCTTTGCACAGATTAAGAATTTCCACTATTCCGGATTCGCAGCAGCTGAAGGCGTCGAAATCTACACTGAATCCTGCATCGAACTTCACTACTGCCAGGAGCGCTGGAGAAATCGCCATCGAGAGGGCTGGAGAAGACGAGGGAGAGACGGCGAGGACGGAGCGGCAGAAATCGCAAGACAAAGAGCAAGCGGGAAGACGGAATGCGAAAAGACGCTCTCCGTCGACGATAAAAGCAACTATCTCTTAACCTAGGTCGAACATTGGCTTTATATTAAAACAACGATCTTCGATCTATTTAAAAGATACTGGAGACGATGGTCGAACGATTGTTCGACGATCGGTCCTGAAGCAGAGTAGTCGATCAATCGTTCGACTATTTCTGTCTTCACAAACAGCAAGCTGTCGTCAACCATAGATCGACGATAAGCTTGACCTGTTCGACTATCTTCTAACGCCGGTCGACGATCTTCAAGCAGATAAGCTATCATCAACCATAGGTCGACGATAGGCTTGATCCGATCGACTATCTTCGAAAGTCGTTCGACTATCTTCGAACAAGTTTCAACAAGGCAGACGTCACACTTAGTCTCTTCCATTAATCATGCCTAGTTGAACTAAAAAGAACAGATGCTTCTGTTCATCTAAGGGCTTGGTGAATATATCACCTCTCTGAAGGTCTGTGGATATGAACTCAAGGCTGATCTTGTTCTTTTCCACACAATCTCTCAGGAAATGGTGCCGGATCTCAATGTGTTTCGTTCTAGAGTGGTGCACTGGATTTTGTGCAATAGAGATAGCACTGGTACTATCACACATGATTTTAGTGTTCTTGTGTGAGTACCCATAATCCAAAAGTTGATTTTGTATCCACAGGATCTGTGAACAACAACTAGCAGCTGCTATATATTCAGCTTCTGCAGTTGAAGTTGAGACAGAGGTCTGCTTCTTACAGAACCAAGAGACCAATCTCTCTCCCAGGAACTGACAAGTTCCTGAGGTACTTTTCCTGTCAACTCGACAACCAGCATAATCAGAATCAGAATATCCAATTAATTCAAATTCTGACTCAGCTGGGTACCAAAGTCCTAGATTTGGACATCCCTTCAGGTATCTCAAGATTCTCTTGAGAAGAATCAGATTAGATTCCTTGGGGTTGACCTAGAATCTAGCACAAAGGCATGTAGCAAACATTATGTCTGGCCTACTTGCAGTTAAATACAATAGGGAACCAACAATGACCCTATAATTCTTTTGATCAACAGGCTTTCCCTGATCATCAGAATCAATAACTGCATTAGTAGCCATAGGTGTATGCATTGCTGAAGCATCAGCCATCCCAAACTTCTTTACCAATTCCTTGGCATATTTGGATTGGGAGATGAAGATGCCATCAGCATCTTGTTTTACTTGGAGACTAAGAAAGTAAGACAGCTCACCCATACTACTCATCTCAAACTTGGAATGCATCAAGTTGGAGAACTTTTTGCATAGTTTGGGATCAGTGGAACCAAAAATAATGTCATCCACATACACTTGAACTAACAGGATTGTGTCCTTGTGGTGCTTGACGAAAAGGGTTCTATCAACTACTCCCCTAACAAAGTTGTGCTCTAACAAGAAACTAGCTAGAGTCTCATACCAGGCTCTTGGTGCTTGTTTGAGTCCATAAAGAGCTTTTTGCAACTTGAATACATGTGAGGGCTGAGTTGAAGAAACAAACCCGGGTGGCTGTTCAACAAATACCTCTTCCTTTAGCTCACCATTTAGAAAGGAACTTTTGACATCCATCTGAAAAACTTTAAACTTCATATAGGCTGCATAGGCTAAGAAGATCCTTATTGCCTCTAGCCTTGCAACAGGAGCAAATGTTTGGTCATAATCTATACCTTCCTCCTGTCTGTAGCCCTGAGCTACAAGCCTAGCTTTGTTCCTTACAATGATTCCATTTGCATCCAACTTGATTCTATACATCCACTTGGTGCCTATGATCAGTTGGCCTTTAGGTCTTGGAACAAAAGTCCATACTTTACATCTCTCAAACTGATTGAGTTCCTCTTGCATAGCAATGATCCAGTGGGGATCTAGCTCAGCATCTTTAATGGTGAGGGGCTCAATCTGTGAGAGGAAACAAGCGTGCATCACATCCTGTCTTAACTGATGTCTTGTTTGAACACCAGCTGATATGTCTCCTATCACTTGAGATGTAGGATGATCTCTAAGTGTGACAACATCAGCAGGTGGGATGTGATCTTCAGCAATAGTTGGGATTAATTCCTCAGGAGGAATTTGATCTACTATTGGTGGAACAACAATAACTTCTGAAATGTCTTTATCACTGTCTGATTCAGTGATATGAAGAGTTGAAAGATGGAGAATCTCTTGAGTGACATCTTTGGTAGATTCTTGTACCTGCAGTGAACTTGAGGAAGGGGAAGTTTCTTTCTCCTTATAAAACATTTGAGATTCATCAAAGGACACATGAACAGACTCTTCAATTTTCGAAGATGATTTATTAAATACCCTATAAGCTTTGCTTACTGGGGAATATCCAAGAAAAATTCCCATTGAAGCTTTTGCTTCAAATTTTCTAAGGTATTCTTTATTATTATTATTATGAATATAAACTACACAACCAAAAACTCTAAAATAATTTATTTTAGGTTTCTTTCCTTTAAACAACTCATAAGGAGTTTTACACTTAAGCTTGTGTATCAGACTTCTATTCAAGACATAGTTGGCTGTACTAACAGCTTCTGCCCAATAGGAAAGAGACATATTAGCATCTGCCAACAATGTGCTAGCAGCTTCAATTAGTGTTCTGTTCTTCCTTTCAACTACCCCATTTTGTTGGGGAGTTCTAGGAGCTGAGAAGCTATGTTTGATACCTTCTCTCTCACAGAATTCTTACATGAGAAGAGAGTCAAACTCAGTACCATGATCACTTCTGATCAAGGCCACATGAGTAGAGTACTCAGTCTGCACACATAATAGAAAATCTATAAGGGCTTTGAAGTTATCAGCCTTAGTTCTCAAAAAGAACACCCAAGTGAACCTAGAGAAGTCATCTACAATGACTAGGGTGTAATACTTCCCTCCTAAACTCTGTACATTTATTGGGCCAAATAGGTCCAAATGTAATAAATACAGGATTCTAGGAGAATCACTTTTATTTACTGATTTAAATGAATTCTTGGTTTGCTTGCCTAATTGACAAGCCTTGCATAGGCTCTCCTTCTTGTAGGGGCAAGAAGGTAAACCTCTAACAAGGTTGTGTTTAGATAACCTAGATATATTCTTGAGGTTAACATGGCTAAGCCTTTTATGCCATAAAGTATTGTTTTTGGTTACTTCATTAAATAAGCAGATTTCAGAGCGAGTTGAGTTAAAATCTACTAAATAAATGTTACCTTGTCTAATACCTACTAACACAACATTATTATTTAAAGTAATATTACAAAGGGAGTTAGAAAATGATACCTGGTATCCAGCATCACATAACTGACTTACTGAAATTAGATTATGCTTCAGTCCAGTTACATAAGCAACTCTCTTGAATGTTACAGCTCCAATTGTCATCCTGCCATAGCCTTCAGTTTGACCACAGCTTGAATCTCCAAAGATTACCTTTGGGCCAAGCTTGGCCTTGAACCTTGACATATGTTCATTATTTCCTGTCATATGCTTGGAGCAACCACTATCCAAATACCACTTATTTTGAGTGATAGGATAGGTCTTCACCTGCAAATAAATCAATTAAACATTGTGGACCCAGGTAACCTTGGGTCCCTTGTTTTTCACATAAGAAAAACTGGAAATAAATGAATAAGCAGGTTGAGGGTGATAACCTAACGGGTAAGATCTCCTAGGTGGGATTCTCCATGCAGATGATGGGTCAATGAACCTAGGGTTTCTATTTTCATTCTGGTTTCTAAAGTTCTGGGTGAAGTTTTGAAATTCATGTTGAAAACGTCGATCAACGTTCGACGATGGGTGCCCAGATTGTCGATCTCCGTTCGACCATTGGGCCTGCGATCGTTGAGCAGCGTTCGACGCTCTTTGTATTTCCTTAAATTTTTGTTTTCTTTTCTCTCTCTTAACTTTATTTAGAGCTTTATTAACTTGATTAACTTGCTCAGTGTTCTTTATTGCACTAGATGAAATAAAATTCACTGGAGTTGAAAGTTGGTTTTTAAGAATGATTGGGGGTTCACTAGAAGATGCTTCTAAGCCTAATTTGTTATTGTCTGACCTAGTGTTAGACATGCTTGTTATTTCAAGCAACTTAAGGCTTCTACTATTCAGAAATTCTTCCAACCTTTTTGACTTAGCTAATTCATTCTTAAGGAATTTTATTTCTTCACTAGAATTAGTGAGTTCTGCTGTTAACCTAATGTTTTCATTAGAAATTAATTCAGATTCAGCTAGTTTAATTTTAAGCTCTTTTATTTCCTTTTCAGAGCTAATTAAATCTAAACATAAAGATTTAAAATCTGATTTAAATTCATCAGATGTAAAATCGTAAGAAGACAATACCTCATCTTCAGTTGGCATTTCTTCATCAGAATCTGAACTCTCTGCAGCTGAGTGATTGCTGCAGGCATCAATTGCCTTCAGGCAAACTTCCTTTGCCTTCTTTTCTTCCTCATCCTCACTGGAGCTTGAGGAGGAAGATTCCTCATCAGAATCGCTCCAGGTTTCAGCAACAAAACCTCTCTCCTTCTTTTTGTTCTTGTAGGAGGATGGCTTGGAATGCTTCCTGTGCTGATCCTTGTCTTTCCTTTTATCTTTATTCTTTTCCTCTGGACAATCTGGAAGAATATGTCCAGGCTTCCTGCAACCATAGCAGATTATTTCTTTAGTAAGAGTGCGATCATACCTTGGTTTTTCTTCATATTTTGAAGACTTCTTTCTGAAGTCTTTCCTTCCCATCTTGAGAAACCTTTTGGCAAATAATGTCATCAGTTCCTCATTGGACTGGCTTCCTTCAGAAGTGTCAGCAGCTTTGAGAGCAAGGGTTTGCTCTTTTCTTGTAGGAGTTGGGGTCTTTGCTTCAGCCTCAGCTTCCCTAGACTTCAGCACTTGCTCAAAAGACTTGAGCTTGCCGAGAAGGGCTTCTGTTGAGATTTCTGTTGTGCTTCTGGCCTCCTTGATAGGCCAGATCCTCAGATCCCATATGCTAGGGAAGCACATAAGAATCTTATCATTGACCTCTGTCAATGAAATATCCTTATCAAGAGTCCTCAGCTCATTGATGATTGAGCTGAGCCTTGTGTACATTGCTTCAACTGATTCAGCATCAGTTTTCTTGAAATTCTCATACTGGGAGATAAGGTTGGACCTCCTGTCCTTCCTTTCATCAGCTGAACCAACTACAATCTGGTTCAGTGTATCCCACATTGCTTTTGCTGAGGAGCAGTCAGCAACCTTCTGGAATACTTCATCAGACATTGTCTGAGCCAGAATGTTCATTGCCTTAGCATCTGCTATCTTTGCCTTTTTGTATTCATCATTATAGTCTGGAGGAGGCACTGCACTCATATCAGTTGATGATGAGGCAGTAGCTGCAGCAGGTGCTCTTGGTGGTCCTGTCAAAATATAAGCAAAAATACTCTCATCAATAGAGTTCATATATAATTTAATCCTTGCCTTCCAGATGCTGAACTTGGCTAAGTTGCATGCTGGAGGTCTGGTGCTAGAGTAATCCTTGAACTGGGCCATGATAGTGAAAGTGAGTATCTATAAACTTTGGTATCTATCAGGATCTTGTGACTTAGGTGTTAGCCTATTCAGTCAGTCAACCTCCCTCTGATACCAATTGAAAGAAAAGGGGATAGATACTACTCTAGAGGGGGGGGGGTGAATAGAGTAATCAAAAATTGCACTAGCAAAGTTGACTGTCTACTCAACTCTCTTGGAGTTAATTGCGGAATGAAGGTTATAGATATTTGAGATTAAACCTTAAAGCCTAACACAAGTGATGTGCACAAAAGGCAGCCAACTGTAATTGCAGTTAAGGCTTGGAATCCTAAACAGCAACTAGCAATCCTAGTTAAAATCTAATCACAACCAATCAGCACAGAGAATTAATTAAACAATCCAGACGACACAAGGAATTTATAGTGGTTCCCCAAACAACTTGGGTACGTCCACTCTTCTACCAACAAGGTAGGAATTCACTCAGGTTTTTGATCAGGTGTCCTGCCACCGACAAGATCTGTTGCAGGTAGATCTAGAGACCCTTTAGACTTTTGATCAGGTGTCTAAAAACCAACACAGGTTTTTGATCAGGTGCCCTGCCACCAAGGGATACTTTTGAAGGGAGTAATAACCCTTTACAGGAGGGAGAAAGGAGGTTAAGGTGTCTTCTCTATTTTACAATAGATTAGAGAAGTACAATGACTTGCACTGAGCTAGAAAGCTCTAAAGAGTCAAGGCTCCCCCTGGCTAAAAGAACGTCTAGGTGAAGTCTTGCTTTAGTGCAGAAACACTTCAGAAAATACTGAAGGAAAAAGCTACAAGAAGATAAATAATATGAAATAAAATTTCTTCTTCAGCCAGCTATCTTCTTCTTCTTCTTCAAAAAGCTCTGAGTGTAAATCTTCCTGGAGGAGGAGAACTCAGGTTGAAGAAGAGTGAAGAACTAAAACTTCTTCTCAGTTAGATGTGAATGAGCTGAGAGCAGTTGGAAACTGTAAGTTCTAAACTTGAATGCTGCTGATAGCTTTTTGTATGTGAGAACTAGTTGATTTCTTTCTTCAAAGAAGTCTTTATATAACAGCAGCAGCAACAACGGCTCTTACTTGAGTTTGAATCTTGTCTTCTACTGAACTCTGCAAGCTGGGCTGCAAAAAGCATAAAGCAAAACAAAATACTGCAGACAGATATCCTATAAGAGGATACAGCTTTCTAAGAAGCTGCAAATAACTCTGATGAAATAATACAAGAGAAAGTCACATCAGAAGAGACTCTTTACAGCCAAGGAAGACTTTTTGAGTCTAACGGCTACAAAGGACAGCCTGACAGATAAAGAAGAAATCATATCTCAGCTAATAAGACAAACAACTCTGTCAGAAAAAGATTAGCTCATGCATAAGGAATAGAACAGATATTGCATGGAAATAATATCACAATTTATTCAAATAATCTTTTATAAAATATGCCAAAATAAATATGAAATTAATCACATCATAGAATACAACAAAACTACTCAAGACATACAACAAAACGTCGAATGACCCTCGGAGATCGTCGACCTAAGCACAGAGATCGTCGACCTATCGGACAGATAGTCGAACGATCCAGATAGTCGAACTATCAAAGAAGATAGTCGAACTACCTCAACAGATAGTCGACCTATCAGAACAGATAGTCGAGCTATCAGATAGTCGATCTATCAGGACAGATAGTCAAACTACCAAACAAAACAGATAGTCGACCTATCAAACAGATAGTCGAACTATCAACGGAAAACAGATAGTTGACCTATCAAGCAGATAGTCGAGCTATCAGGAAGACGATCGTCGAACGGCTGATCGACGATAGTCGAGCGACGTTCGACCATAGTCGAACCAGAAATTACTTAGCCAGATTTTCATCTGGACAGGCAATTCTACACTACTAGAGAATCTATCCTATCAACTAACCTTTGACCATAGATAAATCTTGGGTCAAGAGACTAAAAGAGAAGACTGAACTCAAATCAAAACCTAGGGTACCAACAGAAATGCATAAAAAGAGAAAATAAAAATAAACCGAGCGAAAAGTTTTTGCAAATAAACGCAAAATGAAAGTGCTCGAAAAAATAAAAATAACTGCATTTCTACCGCTAGAATGCGGTAGAAATGCATAAAAAGAGAAAATAAAAATTAAACGGGTAAAAAGTTTTTAAAATAAAAAGCTAAAACGAAGAGGGCGAAAAATTGAAATAATGACATTTTCATTCTTATGTTTTTATAAAAGCTCCTAAAAAGTGAAAATAAAACTAAAAAAAACGAAAAGTTTTACATTCCTAAAGAGCCTAAGTTAAAGAAAATATAAACGATCACCTTGAAAGAGGTTTTTATAAGGCTATAAGAATGAAAATAAAGCTAAAAATAGAAACCTAAACCTAAACAAGTGCGGAGAATGAAAACAAAATGGTCGGCGTAAAGGCTAGAAATGCGGAAAATTTCCTTAGCTAAGCTAAGTTATGAAAGCTTTAAATGAATAAAACATAAAAAGAACAAAAAAGGGAACGAAAAATTACTTAAGAAGGGCGCTTCCAAATGAACATTTCATATTATGCAAGAGAAAAAAGTCTAACATTTTATTAATAAAAAGGCTATTACAAAGTAAACTAAAGCAAACATCCTAATACAAACTAAAAGAGAGAGAGGGGGGGGGGGATAAAATTCCCTTACATAACATTTGGAATTCACTTGGGCAGCACCTCCCCTAAGCAAAGTGGTCAAAAAATGGACAAGAAAAGCTTTCTAAAAGCTTTTATTTATAGACAAATTTTCGGGCTTGACACGCTCTAGGTCACAAGCGTGACAGGGGGCGTGTCAGTCAGAGCCGTGTTTGACTTGACTTCTGTGGCGAGCTGGCGAAATTCTGGAAGGTCGGGGAGTGACACGTGTTTGTCACGGGCGTGACGGGGGGCGTGACTTGGACAGCTGGCAGTTCTGATGTCGGCAGCGTCGAGTGTTGAAAAAGCGTTGAGTGTCGACATCGACACGGGCGTGACGGGGGGCGTGACTTAATGGCGTCGAGTGTTGAACAGTAAAATCGTTGAGTGTCGACGGCGGAACGCGTTGAGTGCTTGACACGGGCGTGTCAAGCATGGTCACGGGCGTGACAGGTCAAAAATTGCCCTTTTCTGAAATTTTTCAGAAAAACAAAAAAAAGTAAGTTAGAAATAAAAATTACAAAATATGAACAATTTATTAAAGAAAAATAACAGAAAATAGCTAAAACATTCTAAAACTACTTAAATAAAATACAAAAAAATGCTGATATTTACAACTCATCACATGGGTTGAGAGAGAATCTGCGACAACCCCTCGTAGCTATGAAGAATGCGGGCTTCAACGAGTTGATTTAGGCGGTCAGGACGTTGTAAAGTGACATAGAACGAACCCAACGTCGTAAGGGATTTACAGTAAAATAGGGAGAAGGAAAGCCTTCTCAATCGGAAGGGAAGTCGGAAGGGAGTAAGTGGAAAAAGAAGCCTCATCCCTACAAGTCATGGGAGAAGAACAGTACGACGTCTGGTGGTTCTTGCTTCAAGGGACCACCATCATGTTATAAGTGTGGCAAGCCAGGCCAAATAACACATTTCTATACTGAGGGTGGCGCTGAACAGAAGCCAAGGCAGGAGCAGTCCGTGCGTTCCGGTCCCAGTGTTGCGGAGAAAAGAAAAATGGCAGAGTCGAGCGCTTCATGTTTCCAACCCGTGCAGCCAAGGGCGTACAACCTTGGGCAGTAGGAGCTGATTCAACAACCTGATGTGGTGGCAGGTATGGGAAAAGTTTAAGTTTATTTATATTGCTTTAGACTTTCGAGACATTTATGTGTGTCACCTGTATTTTAGGCTTCGTACTAGTTTCTGGATACCCCGCTAGAGTATTGATCGATACGGGAGCACTCCTTTCTTGCGAAAAGCTTTATCCGAAGAATTGGAGTCGAGTCCTTTTCGATGGACGCAGAACTTAGGGTGTACATGCCCAATGGGTCTTTCATGACTACTAGGACGAGAGGTCGCATTGGTTGGAGTTTGGACGAAGTTGACTTCATGTTGGTAGCAGCGGTTCTGCCGTTGGCCGAATTCGATGTGATCTTGGGGATGGATTGGCTTGCAGAGCAGCGTGCCAGTATTGAATGCCCATCTAAGGTGGCGACCCTAAGAAGCGAAGGAAAGGAAGAGGTTAAATTTGAGGGCCTTAGTGGAGTGGTCTGTTCCCTGATCTCAGTCATGCAGTTGGTGCGGGCAGTTAACCAGGGAGGAGTAGCTTTCGTATTATTGTTTGAAGCTCAACTTTCCAAGCTATCAATTGGAGAAGTTCCGGTAGTGGCAGAATTCGAGGATGTGTTTCCTGAGGAGATTCCTGGAGCACCTCCTTGACAGAAGATCGATTTCTCGATTGAGTTAGTACTAGAAGCAAGGCCGGTGTCACGCCCTCCTTTTAGGATGACACTTAAGGAGTTATCCGAACTCAAGGTACAGTTTCAGGATCAATTGGAGTAGGGGTATATCAGACCCAACGCGTCTCCTTGGAGCGCGCTAGTGCTGTTTGTTAAGAAGAAAGATGGTAGTATGCGACTGTGCATAGACTACCTGGAGTTGAATAAATTGCCGTCAAGAATAAGTACCCGGATTCACGTATAGAAGACCTGTTCGACTAGTTGGTAGGGTCAGTGGTGTACTCTAAGTTGGACTTGAAGTAAGGATACTACAAGTTATGATTCGAGACGAGGACATACCCAAGACAACGTTTGGATTGAGGTATGGTCAGTTCGAGTTCTTGGTAATGTCGTATGGGTTGACGAATGCACCATCAGTATTCATAGAGATGATGAACCGAGTGTTTCTGGAATTTTTAGACTCATTTGTGGTGGTCTTCATCGACGATATTTCGGTATACTCCATATCGGAGGCAGAGCATGAGGCTCATCTGAGAGTAGTCTTGCAGACTCTGAGAAAGAATCGGCTGTATGCAAAGTTCTTGAAGTACGAGTTCTGGTTGGAGAATGTGGTATTTTTGGGCCATATGATTAGTGGTGATGGGTTGGCGGTGGATCCAGCAAAAGTTGAGGCCATCAGAGATTGGCCAGTTCTGAGCATCGTGGCGGAAGTCAGGAGTTTTCTTATACTAGCCGGGTACTATAGAAGGTTTGTGAAAAAATTTTTGTGGATAGCTCTGCCCCTCACTACTCTGACTCATAAGGACCAGAAGTTCGTGTAGACTCAGGAGTGTGATCACGCGTTTGATACATTGAAGGAAAGGCTGATGACAACTCTAATCCTAAGTCTTCCTAAAGGGACTGAAGGATTTCAGATTTTCAGTGACACATCAGGTTGTGGTTTGGGTTGCGTGTTGGTGCAATATGACAAGGTGAAAGCCTTTGGGTCTAGGTAGTTGAAACCTCCTGAGAGAAATTACCACGTCCATGACTAGAAGTTGACGGCAGTAATTTTTGCATTGAAGTTGTGGCGGCACTATGTGTACGGTGCGAAGGTGGAGATTTTCACGGACCACAAAAGCCTGAAGTATCTTTTAGACCAAAAAGATTTGAACATGCGACAGCGCAGGTGGGTCGAGTTCCTTTGGGACTACGATGTGGCGATTCAGTATACGCCAGGCAAAGCCAACGCGGTGGCAGATGCCTTGAGTAGAAAATATGCTAGTCAAGGCAATTGGATTGAGACTCATGATGAGTAGTTGGTGCGAGTCTTTGAGTCCCTCAGCATCGATTGTGTAGTAAGAGGCAAGTCTAGCATGGCTCGGTTGAACTGGATAGAGTTGTAGAACGACTTGTCTGATCATATACGGGAAGAGACCAGTGTGGATGTGAAGTTCCAGCCATTTGTGGTGGAAGCTCAAAAAGGCAAGGGTAGTGCCTGTGAGATGATTGATGGGATCTTAAGGAAGGGCAAAAGGGTATGTGTACTACAGTTCGACAAGCTCCGCGAGGAGTTGATGTATGAGGCTCATTTCACGAAGTACTCCATTCACCCATGCAGTACAAAGATGTACTTGGATATGAAGAAATCCTTTTGGTGGCCTGGTTTGAAGCAGGGCGTAGCTTTATATGTGAGTCGGTGCCAAACTTGTGCCTTAGTGAAGGCTGAGTGTCAGAAACCGGGCGGGTTCCTGAATCCTCTTCCTATCCCTGAGTGGAAATTTGATGACATGTCCATGGATTTTGTGCATGGTTTACCTCGGGAGCAGCAGGGTAATGATACAATTTGGGTGATCGTGAATTGCTTGAACAAAGTGGCTCAATTCATCCCTAATCGAAAGAAGGACAACATGGAGAAGCTGGTAGAATTGTATGTTCACAATATTATGTGGCTGTACGGAGTCCCAAAGAGTATTGTTAGTGATCGTGATGGATGGTTCAAGTCCAAAGACTGGAAATTAGTACAGAAGAGTTTGGGCACAAGACTTAAGTTTAGTGCGGAGTTCCATCCTCAAACCAATGGTCAAACGGAAAGGACGAATCGTACAATGGAAGATATGCTGAGGATGTGTACCCTTGACTTTTGTAAGAAGTGGGAAGATCACCTCTTTATGGTGGAGTTTTACTATAATAACATTTTCCAGGCAAGTATAAAGATGGAGCCATACGAGGCTTTGTATAGAAGGCGGTGTCAAACATGCTGTCATAGACAGAGGCGGGAGACACCAAGATTTTGGGAAAAGAAGTGGTGGTTAATGCTTGTGAGCTGGTGTGAACCATTTAGGAGCGCATGAAGGTTACTCGGGATCGGCAGGCGAAGTATTTCAATGCTCGCCACAGGAATGTGGAGTTTACAATAGGCTACTGGGTATATTTAAAGATTAAGCAATTCAAAGGCATTTCGCGGATTTGCCGACTCAAGAAGTTGAGTCTGAGGTTCTTGAGACCGTTTAAAGTCGTGGAACATATTGGAGAAACAGCCTACCGGTTGGCATTGCCAACAAAGCTGAATGGATTGCACGATGTCTTCCATGTATCAGTTTTGAGAAAAGCTTTGATGGAGACAAACGTTGTGGTTGAGTCAACGGCGGTGCCGGTAGAAGAGGACTTTTGAGGACAAGAGTCCGTCCTGTCAGCATAGAGGATTTAAAAGTTTGGCAGTTGAGGAACAAAGAAGTAAAGCTCGTGAAAGTGTGTTGGGATAACTACGGGCGAGACGAGTTCTCTTGGGAGCGTGAATAAGCAATGCGGGTGAACTTCCCAGAATCTTTTGCTTCAGGTATGCTTTTGTTTGAGTGCACACTTAATTTCGAGGACGAAATTCTTTTAAGGGGGGAGCAGTTGTAACACCCCGATTTTTACAAATCTTGACCCTCTGGAAGCTACCGCGTGACGATAGGTAGCCATCACCCGACGATGGCCTAGTAGCTATCGCGCGGCAGTATGCCTAACGCTGACGATAACATTTTTCTTCCCAACGGGACCGATGGCTCAGGAACCTACCGAGATGCGGTAGGTAGTTACCGCTCGACGGTAACAAACGACAGTAGTTTTGTCGTTTAGCATTTTGGCCATCTGATTTCTCTTAGGATTTGATCCTATGGCCCAGGATACTCCTCCCAAAGGGCATATAAAGGGCTAAAACATTCTAAACCTTCATTCTCCTCAATTTTGAAGTGGGAGTTAGGGTTTGATAGTAAGAGTTTGGAGGAGGAAGAAGAAAGTCTTTCTCCATCATTGACAAAGCTTCGAGGCTCCGATCGTCGATCCGATGCCCAACTCTGCTTCGTGGTGACAATGAGAGTTTCCTGAAACTAGTTAATAATCAAGTTTGTCACATTCAGACCAAACATATAGAGATTGAGCATTACTTCATTAGAGAGAAGGTGTTAGAGGGATATCTTATGGTTGAGCATGTGCGGAGTGAGGAGAACATCGCGGACATCTTCACGAATCCGTTGCCAAAGGGGCCTTTTTCTCGGTTATGGGGAATGTTGGGCTTGGTCACCACTTCTCACTTCAAGGGGGAGTGTTGAAAATTGTGAAGTGAAAGTGAGGGTTGATCAGGCAGACCGCGCGGCCTAGGCGGACTGTCCTGCGGACTAATGGTGCGACCTGGGTGGTCTGGTGTTGCAGTCTGGTGATGGCGATCTGCCTGGTCGACTTGTTGTTCAGCTGTTGGCTAGTTCCCTGGTGTAACCATGCAGATAGATGGTTTATCCGCAGGTAGGGTAGACTCTCTCTGAGTTCGCGGAGTCCGCTTGTTGCAGACTGCTGTTGAGATTGGATTTGGCTTTTGCCCTTGATCTCAGGTGGTGTGGTTAGAAGGTAACCACGGAGTTCGTGGATTGGAGAACTGTTTTTGGTTCTGGCGGCCTGAGCGGACTGTTAGTATATGTACGCGGAGCTTGCGCTAGAGGTTCTCTGGTTGCTGGACTTGGTCATGATCTGTGACAAGTCCATGTTGATCATTGAGTCCGCAGAGTCCGCTGGTTGACCGAGTGATTGTGCCTTGGTCATGAATTTGTTGTTGCGGACTAGTGCCTGGGGGTTTGATTGTTGTCCGGCCATGTCCATGTGGACTAGGCAAACTGCCTTGTGCTAGCTGCGGACTGGGGTGGTGATTCTATCCACTAGGGCGGTGAACACACTGCTCTCCGCGCTTATAAATAGGACCCTCCTATTACAATATAATTAACTGAGTGAACAGTAAATTGGACTTGGGTTAATTGTTGCGGCCTCGGATTTTCTGTCCGCGCGGTTTGAGAAGGTTAACCGGTTTGCTGTTTGCAGGTTGTGCGGCTAGCACTGAGAAGCCAGGTGTTTGGTTCTGACTGCGGTCAGGAATCAGTGGAGCTTGCGGTTAACAATCAGCGGTTTGCAGCAGGTCGTAGTTGCGGCCAGCCGATCTACTCTCCTTCAGCTTTCCCAGTTCAATAACCTGTCCGCCGGTCTCGGCGGTCTGTTCTTCAGTTCGACAGCAGCGCTTGTTCGCGGACTCTGGCAGCTAGACAACCTCTGCGGTTAGGCGGCTTGCAGAGAGAGGACAAGACGTTTAGCAGAATAACGGTTTGTCTGCGGTCTACGCGGACACCGTAGCTTAGTTCGATACAGTAGCGACTTGGCAGACTCGACGGACTTGGCGGTCTCTGAGGCAGTCCGCCCGACTTGTTTTTTGCTTGCTTGGTTGTATGCTTTCCCTTTGTGCATTGACGAATCATGTCTCGTCATGTATGTCTTGCCTTGTAAAGAAGATTGTTGATATTACAAGACTTTGTTGTTGTCTTCTGTTGTCTCTGATTTATTAAGCTCAGTTTATGGTTGGATTGTTCCTGCGCCTGGTTCCCGTTTTCCGCTATATCAAATTTTAACAGCGCGAGCGCGGCCGCTCGACCATGGGGTCATGCGGCCTTGTGGCCACACGTGCAGCGCCGTACGACCGGGCGACTGCGCGGCGGTGGTGGCGGTGCGGCCGCACGTGGCGGCGTCTTGTAGCCGGGTGGTTCGTGCAGTCATGGTGTTAGTGAGGATGACTTTGTCAACCACACTTAACCTCCGTGTTTATGAGATTTTTGTCTATCCGCAGCCCGAAATCTCCATAAATTGGAGGGGGGCCTATCAAGTAACGTAGCATCCTAATAATATTGACTCTATATAAAAAATAAACTACATAGACCCTAAATCTACATAACTTATTAAAAAATCAGGAAGAAAGAGTCAATGGTCCTCATGAGCATGTTGAAAAAAATCGTTGTCAAAGACAAAATCTCCAATGACATGCATCAATACATAGAAATAAAAGTACTGAAAACTGCAGGGTTATAGTCTCACGCAGCAAAAAAAAACCTGCAGCGCCATGCACCCATATAGCTTTTGATTCCCTCCACCTAAAATTAAATTTTTTAAGGTTTAAATGAGTAGGTTCTCACATCACCTAATGCAAGAAAAAACGTCAGAGGCCCCAAACATTTAGGTGCACGTTGAGAATATAGTGAAGTAATCGAACAGCTCATGACTTACCGTAGATATTATGTCCCTCTCGACTTATAGCAAATGGGTTTTATATTAGATGTTAAGGATACAACAAAACTATATAACATTAAGGCTACGTTTGGCACGGTGCTGATGGTCGTAAACCATGGGTTAAAACATCATTCGTTAAGGATCACGTAACAAATATCATCCGTTTGAACATAAAAATGGATGAAGTTTCTTAGGTGGGCTTTAACGAATGACAATTTAACTACATGTTCATGATCACCACCACCGTGCGAAACGGAAAAAATATATATCAAATTTTTACTACTCGTGCATAATATGAGGGAAGTGAGTATCAAGAAGAGGAGGATGAATAAAGGAGCACGAAATCTACATTAAATATAAATAATAACTTATAAATGTAGAAAAGGGAGAAGAATATGTATATGTAAAGGCTGACACAAACCATCCTTTGAGAAAAATCTCCATCCATGACCTTCAGAAAACGAAAGCTGGACTCTTCAAAATGATCCCAGTAAAAATGCTCTTCCCATTTCCTGCAATTCCAGCACCTATCTCTCATGCCTAAAAAAGAAATATTTTAGAAAGACAAGTTAGACGGACAAGTGAAGAAGGAGCTCAAACCTACTGCTTTTCACAAGTTAAAGAAGGGAGGCGAAAAGGCACCAGTTGGCTTCAATGATGCAAATCAAAAAGGCTGCTGCCAGCCTTTTTTTTAAAATAGGCGAATCCCAAAACGTACCACCCCTAATAGTTCAGCAAATTACTACTATTTTTTAATTACATCATTTAGCTGTTCTGACAGGGGTTTGTCTGGTCAGACCATGTTGATTAATCTAGCACATCAATCTCTGTTAGAAATGCTATTTGCCCGAAGCTTTTTTGCTTTACACTCTTTATCTGCTTTTGCTGAACTAGAAATTTGGAACAAGGAAAATTTTCCTGGATGGAAGGTATATTCAAAAAGTTTCCAGATTCGAACTAAATCTATGAGGTCATTATATTTTTTTATTAAGTCTATATGCACTTTATAAAATTACTCTTTTTTGAAAATTTTAAGCATAACACTAAATAATATGGGTGTTGTTATTAGAACATCGCCTGTTTCACTTATAGCAAATTTTATTTTCTAATTCCTACAATTTATATTAGCAAATCAAA
The DNA here is from genome assembly GCA_039513925.1 of Platanthera zijinensis. Taxonomy (NCBI): domain Eukaryota; kingdom Viridiplantae; phylum Streptophyta; class Magnoliopsida; order Asparagales; family Orchidaceae; genus Platanthera; species Platanthera zijinensis. The sequence continues at coordinate 226,946,035 of CM077079.1, forward strand.
ATCTGTGTTTCGCTTTTGTAAGTCCCAGCCGACCGTGGGAGCCATTCCAGTGTAAGCAAATGGTCCTACTTGTGATAACGGTAGTAGTCTTTAGGTTCTTAAACAGGCACTCCAAGATCGGCACATTGTGACATCGTCCACAGAATTTGCTTTGGAAACAGAAATATATAGAGTTTGTTTGTTTTTTTTAGAAATCACGTTCTTCCTTAGATTGCTCGCATTCTGCCACTTCAAAATGGGCATGTGGAGGCACGGGAATGGGTCTAAAATCATTACTTTTAATTGCTCCATAAAATTAACAGAAGAGAAATATAAAATCTCATTTGAACACTTGAATTATACCCACTTTCTTCTGTCTTTCATCTCTTTCATTCTTCGTATCCTCGGTATAGCCTTAATCAATATCGGTCCTCTTTCCTCACCCCACCATACTCTTCATATCATCCAAACTATTTTGTAAGCGTACAAAAAATAACCGGAGTTTCTTGGTAATTTACTAATAACAAAATGATTTTCAAATAATCATTTTCAGATTTAAAGGTTTGCTAATAGTAATGATTTATTAAAAATTAAACACAATTTGTTATAAACAACACCAAATAATATTGTTGGCAAAAATATGATATTGGTCTCTTAATTTTTTTAATAAATTTTGTTGAGAAAAATCCTTATGTTTTACCTTAACAAATTACTTTAAGTAATTTTACATTTTAGGTTTATTATCCATGATATATAGAGAGGGTAATATGGTCTTAAAAGTCCTGGGATATCATTGGTTTAAAAGACATGAGAAAGACACCGAATTTAAGAGGAAAGTCATGAAATGTCCACATGCGTCGACTAGAAGTCGACGTAACGTAACTTCAAATAGAAATCGACGCTACTTCGAGTACAAGTCAGAATAACTGAACATGACAAGTCAACGTTAATTAAAGGATTAAATTGACGCATACTCTAATATGATATCAACGCAACGTCGATTACAGAACATAATTGATAGATTGTCTGAATGAAGACAGAACTCATAACAAAATTTGCAGAGGTCAATAGTACTGAATTAAAGCTCTAGCAATATTTTCTTATTTTTCCAAATCATATAATTCACATTTCTAACCAACAACATTTAAGGGCATAAAAGTAATTAGTATTAATCTCCACATGAATTAAATTCCAAAAAATTCTCATAAATTTTTCAGAGAAATAAAATAGTATTTTAGGGCTTGTGTCAATGATTTAGAATTTTCCAAGTTAATATGCCCATATTTTTCTATCATAATAAAAATGTGTGCAATAATTAAATTAAATTAAAACTATAGGATTTTTTATTCCAAAAATCCTATCTTCTCCATCGATGATGTATTTCATCTTCATAAACACTTAGACAAAGTTTCATTGACATGCAATGAGTCACATAGGCTTAATTCCCCATTTTGCCCTTTTTGATATTGGCACACCTCATCATAATGGACAACATCCCATCATCTTCTTCCTCTAGTCGATGCCCCAGATTGCCCCGACATGGGCCACTTTTATCTGGCTTTTCCCGGCCATCCAGCCACCTCCCCGACTGGCAACCACCACCACCACCGTTGAGGTGAGGACATGCGTTTGTCGGCGACTTGGCCGCCAGAGGCGATGATTTCCGGCGAGCTCAAGCTCCCTCAAAAATTCAAAATTTCTTGATTTGCTCTCATGGAATCAGTCTTAGTGCCTGTTTGGGAGGGCTTTTTAACTCCTTTTCGTTTTATGGAAAACGCTACCATACTTAAGAGACCGTTTGGATTGTCTATCGGTGGAAAAAGCTAACGCGAAAAACTCCATTTTCTCATCATTTGGAAAAGTCACTTGTCACCTACTTTTCAACTTTTTCGAAAAACACTTCTTCATCCAAAACACTTATCTCTTAAAAAATCTATAACTTGATTTTTTTGTCTTGGCGTGATTTTTTTCCTGGGCATAATTTTTTTCCCGGGCGTGTTTTTTTTCGCCCGACGCAAATTTTTCGCCCGGACGCGAATTTTTTGCCCGGGCGCAAATTTTTTGCCTGAGCTAGCATTTTTCGCCCGGGCTGGCATTTTTCGCCTGGGCTTGCATTTTTCGTCCGGGCACGGGGTTTTTTCGCCTGGGCGAGTTTTTTTCGCCCAAGTGCGTTTTTTTGCCAGTGCATGTTTTTTTTGCCCAAACATGTTTTTTTTCGTCCGAACGTGATTTTTTCATCCGAGTGCGTTTTTTTCATCCGAGTGTGATTTTTTTGACGGTGCACGATTTTATTTCGCCCGAGCCGATTTTTTTGTCCGGGCGCGATTTTTTCACCCGGGCGTGATTTTTTTGCACCGACGCAATATTTTCGTCCGGGCGCGCTTTTTTTTCGCCCGGGCGTGATTTTTTTGCACCGACGCGATTTTTTCACCCGGACGCGATTTTTTTGCACCGACGCGATTTTTTCGTCCTCGCGCGTTTTATTTGCCCGCGGTAGATATTTGCGCCCGCGTGCATTTTTTCGCCCGGGTGCGTTTTTTTCGCCTAGGCGCGATTTTTTCGCCCGAGCACGATTTCTTCGCACGGACCCGATTTTTTTCTCCCGAGCACTATTTTTTCGCCCGGGAGCAAATTTTTCGCCCGAGAGCGATATTTGTCATTGGAGCTTGTTTTTTTCGCCGGAGAGCGGTTTTTTCGCCCGAGCACAATTTTTTGCCAGAGCGCGATTTTTTCGCGGGGAGCAAATTTTTGGCCCGGACCCTGTTTTTTTCGCCCGGTCGGGAATTTTTCGACCGGGCGTGATTTTTTTGCCCGTTAACGATATTTTTTTTGCCCTCACATGTTTTTTTCGTCGGGGCGCGATTTTGTCGCCTGAGCGCGCCCGGGGGCGAATTTTTCGCTCGGAAGTGAATTTTTTGCCTTGCCTTGATTTTTTCGCTCGTTCGTAATTTTTTTGGCCGGGGGCAATTTTTTTCGCCCGGGCATGATTTTTTCGTCTGGTCTCGATTTTTTCAGCCAGACGCGAATTTTTCGCTCGTGAGCGATATTTTTTGTCGGAGCACGTTTTTTTGCCCCGACAGGTTTTTTCTGCCTGGGCGCGATTTTTTCGAACGTGGGCGAATTTTTCGCTCGGACGCGAATTTTTCGCCTCGATGTGATTTTTTTGCTCGTTCGTGATCTTTTTGTCCGGTCGTGTATTTTTTTCTCCTGGACGCTATTTTTTCCGCTCAAATGCAATTTTTTTTGCTTTCGAGCGAAAATATCGTGTCTGTGCGAAAAATTCACGTCTGTGAAAAAAATTCGCGACTGAGCGAAATTTTCCCGCCCAGTCAAAAAATTTGTGTCCGTCCGAAAAATTCGTGCTCGTCCAAAAAATTTGCGGTCGTCCGAAAATTCGTGCCCGTCCGGAAAATTCGCGCCAGTTCGAAAAATTCGCTCTCATCAAAAAAATTGGCACCCGACCAAAAAATTGGGGCCCGCGCAAAAATATAGGGCCCGACTGAAAAATTGGCGCATAAGCGAAAATATCGCGCCCCTGCAAAAATATCGCGCCCGGGGGAAAAATTCGCGCCGGGGTGAAAAATTCGCGCCCGGGGGAAAAAACCACGCCCGAGCGAAAAAATCGCGTCCTGGGGAAAAAACCGCGCCCGGGCGAAAAAAACGGCCCGAGCGAAAAAACCGCTCTCGGGCGAAAAAATCGGGCCCTGACGAAAAAATTCCCTCCCGGACGAAAAATTCGCTCTCGAGCGAAAAAACCTGCCCCGGCGAAATAATTGCGCATTTTATCCCGGACGTACTTTTTTAATAAAAAAAGTTACCGCAACGGAGATTTGTCAAACGGTTTATAAAGTACTTCTCCTTTTTTAAAAGCTCTGCAAAAGAAGTTCACCCAAACAGTTCTCCTTTTTTAATAGACATTTTCCAAAAGCTCCTTTTCCTACCATTCTTTTGCTACCACTCCTCCTTTCTGAAAAGCCTTCCCAAAAGGCCCTTAATTGAGTCTGATATCTCTCCTAATTGATCTAGGAAGCTAGCACAAGGAGAGAGGAGGAAAATGGACCTTGATTGGGGCCCGACGACGGCGATGGTGGCGGTTGGCCATGAATTTTCTCTCTCCGACGAGCTTGCTCCCGAACCCGATTCTCCACCTAAAGCTTTGATCAAGATATCAATTATAACTAGAGCTGTCACGGTTCCGGTTCGGTTCCGGTTCTAATAAAACCATGAACCGAACCACTAAGGTAACGGTTCTTCAAATTAGAACAAAACCTTATTTGGTTTAACCGGTTCCGGTTCTTGTTCCAGTTTCAGCTTAATTTTTGGAACCGTCGTGTCAACGGTTACGGTTATGGTTCAACAAGAACCAAAACCAAACCGGTCACTAACAGTTCGGTCCGGTTCTATGCGGTTCGGTCCGGTTCCAATCGATTTCAACTAAAACCAAAATCAAACTTGGCGGAATGAAGTAAAAACGGACTGCGAATAGTAAAACTCAAAACAACATCGAAATAGAAATAATTATGCTGCGCACTTCTCGGCGATCATTTCCACGATCGGTGGGATAGTATTCATCGTCTTCCTACGCATGTATATTTTCCACGATGTCTAGTTGGCTTGCACAAGTCTCGTCGGCATGCTCAACCGTAACAATCGATAACAATTAGTTATCTTTTATGATTACTAACAAATAGTAGCCGTATATTTTCTATATTTTTTAAATAAAATATATTTTAAAAATATGTAAGTAAAATTGAAAATGCATTGTATAACTGTATAAAAATAAAAAATGCACTACAAAAAAATTGACTCCAAACCGCACCAATTTCAAATCATACCACGCGGTTTTTATGCAGTGAAGTTTTGTTCGGTCCAAAATATACCCTCTTTAGTGCGATTGCGGTTTGTGTTCAAACTGTACTAGCTTCACTCGTGATAGTAAGTATAAAAATTATAGATAAATTATAAAATAATAACAATATTATAATAATAATAATAAACGGGTTGCGGTTCGGTTCTACTTCGGTCCGGTTCGGATCGGGTCTAAAAATCTTGAAACCACTTGAGACTTGTATGTTGCGGTTCCGGTTCCAGTCCGGATAAAAAAATGTAAGAACCACACCCGGACCAATGTTGTTCACGGTTCCAAAATTCAAACCGGAACCAGAATAATTTGCAAACGGTTCGGTCTGGTTCTTCACAGTTCCGGTTCGATTCCGGTTCGGTTTGCGGTTTTCGGTTTTAAGTGACAGCTCTAATTATAACTCCTTTGGACCTTCTAAAGCTAATGAGATGGTTGAAATGAGGTGGGGAAGGCTTCATAATGAGATGCCATTAAGGGGATTTCAGCTACCACCTTGGTTGCTTCTCCTCTTCTCCAAGTGGCACCTCCACTGCTGGAATTTTGCTTGGAATTCATTGGTGAGCTCAGAAATGAGCTTAGGAAGGGAGGAGGGCCACATGGCCTCCATCCAACATTTCTCTCTTTTATCTCTCTATATTTTGGGGGAAATGACCAAAATACCCCCATGCATATCTTCTCTCTCCAAATTCATAGGGCATGGATGGTCATTGAATTAATGGGCTGCTAATGGGCCATGGTTCAAGGCCTTAGCCCATTGGGCATAAGATTTATTCTTTAATTTCCCCATTTAGGCCTAAAGGTTACCAAGTTTGACTTTATGGTTGACTTGGTCAATTTGATGAGTGGACTGGCCCCCACATGATGTTCATGAGTCCTATGACACCACCCAATATTGGTTGGGCCATGACCATTTGAAATTGGGCTTGGCTCCTTAATTCACCATTTAGGCTTAATGTTGACCAAGTTTGACTTTAGGGTTGACTTGGTTAACTTGATGAGTGGGCTGGCCCCACATGATGGTCAAGAGATCTATGACACCACGCAACATGGGTTGGGCCATGGTAATGCTCTACTTGAGCTAATTGAACCTATGTAAGTGATTTTGACCAAATTAGGGTTATGGTTGACTTTGGTCAAATTGGACCAATGGGTGACCATGTGATGGATCTTCATGGTCCAATGCACTCAATTAGGGTTTGGAGTTTAGTGGTGGGGTCAAATTGACCATGTGATGCTTAATTGAGCCACGTAGGGTTGAGTTGACCCATTTTGACCCTAAGGGTAGTTTGGTCAAATTGGCCATTTTGGTGACCCTATGATGAGTCTTTTAGGTCACCTAGATTTTCTTTAGGGTTAGGGACATAGTGCTAAGGCCACATTGTACTTGTGGTTTCAATTTAGGCTAGATTGACTTGAGTTGAATTGAACAGTATAGTGGGTCCTATGTGAGCTTACCCTAACTCATTGGGTCCTAAGGTCACATCTAGTCTAACCCACCACATGTCCTACCCTAATGTGTGTGTTAAGGGGTCTTGAAGGGAAAAAAGGATGTTATAAATCCCAATAAATAAAAGAATAATTTCGTCTACCGAATTCAAGTTTGGGTCTATGAGATTCTATGCAATAAGAAGTTACAAAACTTTTCCAAAAATATTTAAAATATACCTGAGGCATAGAGTCCCAGTTACTTTTCCTGCATCAGTTCCATCAGCTCCTAGGTGTTCTCCTCTTGCCCGTGGTTGGACCACAACACCTCGACAATGGGAACCTTCTTCTTCGGCAGGACTCGAACCGCTATATCGTTAATTCGGATCAGCTCCAAATGAACTGATAATTAGATGCTACTGTGCCTTCTATAGCTGTGATGTGCTGCTCCGGCCAAAGTAAAGCTCTCCAAAGTGAGGAGACATGGAAACATCGTGCAGGTTCTCTAATTCTGGCGGCAGCTCTAGCCGGTATGCCAAAGAACCAATCTGCTCCAGAATCATGTAAGGCCCTATAAACGAGGGTTGAGCTTCTTATGCCTCCGCACCCGCGAAACCCCGTGCACCAGTCGTATCTTCAAGAAAATTCGGTCTCCCACCTAGAAATCTATCTTTTGATGCCTCACATCGTAATACTTGGCATGTCGACTCTGAGCCTCTAACATCCTGTCCCTGATCAGTCGTATGTGCGTGTCCGTATCCTCAATATAATCTGATTCAAGTGACCTTGGATCCTCATACTGGACCAAAGATAGCAGCGTCCGACACTTACTACCATATAGGCCTCATGGTTGTTGTTATAGAAAACACTATCAGAGATAACGGTCCCCTTCCAAGTGTATTTTCATTATGCTTTGGGATACTCACAATCAAAATTATGTGGACATATTCCAAGTCTTCCGACATATTATCATTAAAATAAACCTTAATTACACATCGGATTTGGGGTCCCTTACGACCAATGATCACTAAGCACGTGAAAATCAATAATCTTATATGAAGAAATCTTTTCTATTCTTGTCCACCAAGATTATTTCCTATCAACCACCGTGAACTTACAATCGCCAAAAACTATCATACTCATGAGACCAACACTATTATGTATAACAATTAACCAATTTCCAAGACGATGATGTGATGAAAAGATCATCATTTTTGTTTCTCCCAAATTCATGACTTATTATATCTCTATTTTAAACAACAATACCTATTTCGTAGAGCGTTCACCTTTCAAGCATACATCAAGCGATCATTATTGATATTGATGTTCATACAAATGAATCCCAATCGCTTTTCCCATGGAGCTTGATTTATAACCTATAAGGGTAAAATCCTTTCGAAACAATAAGATTCGTCACAAGTTAACTTCAATATAAGGAAGATCTCAATAAAACTCATTATATACTTCTCGTGTGATCTCGTCGAATACACGTTTGCAAATCAAAATGGATCTCTTCATAGTCATGAATTTTCCTAAGATGATCATGATATCAACGTATGTGTCCCGGTTCTTGATGCTATCACAATCAAGGGTCATACCTATGTGTACAACTTCAACTAATCATCCACTCCATTTCAATTTGCTGAGTTGTTACATTTCCAATGCCATGTCTTGACAAATTAATCTTTTATTTACTCGAAGTTCAACTTAGGTAAGCTCGTAGTAATTTTCCTATACATATTCATATAGTTATCTTTAATAAGTAAGCGTGGGTGAATACCCATCCCAAGTCATTATACTCATGATATTAACTCAACTGTGTGTTGAATATGTATAAGTACCCTTCAATCCAACCTTCAAAAATTATGGCATGGTAGAGACTATCATTTCTCTAAGTTCACGAGTTATCACCACTTTCATACACCAAAAATATATAATTTGCACTATCTAATATATGCAAGGTTGAATTTATTCGTTCCTTTGTGCGCATGATAGACTTGCATTGTCTACTCATGATCAAATTTTCTAAGTTCACTAAGCATGATAGTGTGCATGTTGTTGGAGCATGTGTTTCGCATCTCTTGGTTTGAGAATAAAAAATATTGTGATGTATTTGATCTACTCTATTGCGTGTTTATAGTTTACAGGTTATATAGGTTGAATGATGAGACAAGTCCTCGGTCATGGGCATGATCTAAAAGTGTATACACTTCAGAAAAAAAACAAAAGGATGAGTTTTGTGTGCTAAACTTTAAACAACAAAAACTTTCAATCCGGGAAGATATATGTAACATGCCACCCCATTTCGGAATGAGAACGAAGTCATCTAAAATCTGGAAAAGGTTCGGATGGCAAAAGTGAAAATGAGATATCTCCTGGCGATGGCCACTATCGCCAGGCGATAGTGAAAATGATGTCAGCGTGACAAAGGCCATATTCCACACGATCCAGCCACTAAACCACTATTTGGAGTTATCGCCAGGCGATATCCAATATTGCCGGTGATAGCCCCATGATCTAATCATCCTGCGAAAACCTCTGAATTATGGGACACTTGGCAGCCAGAGATGATATCACTGGAGGGCGATAGCCACTATTGCCGGGCGATATCTCAAAAATATAAAAAGGCTGAATTCTTATATGGAAAAGATGAATTTCATTACCTGGAGTACTATTTCCCATGTATTCCATCCAGAGAGCTCTAGCCTTCAGAAAACTCCTACTTTCCCAAGAACGTTCAAGAGCGATGAAGAGACGGTTCGTGCACAGCATCTCAAACAATCTTTACAAGGATTCGACGTCCTCTTTAGAGCTTCATTTTGAGGGAGTTTTTATTATGAATGTATATTTTGTAACTTATCTTATCATATTTGTAATCGGAAGAGAAATCACCGCCTTGTGTGTGGCGTCTAGTTCTGTGTGTGCCTTAAGAGAAAATCACTGCCTTATGCGGGCGTCTAAGTCCTTGTGTGACTTAGGGAGTTTTCGTTGCCTTATGTACAACGACTAGATCGTGGTGAGATCTAGGGGGAGGCTAGTAGCAAGATCTAGGGAGAGATACTCTATAGCCGGCTGGTTCTTGGTAGAAGGACCGGTGAAATCAAAAGGAGTTTATATTTTTCATAGCCACGATCTCTAGCTTTATAAAGATACATTGTATTTTGAAATCAATTTCTTATGAAATAAAATCATATCATTTATTGTCTTATTATCTTGATTTAATTTTAATATCATAAAATATAATAGTAATAAAGTAATATTGAATTCTTTCATTTCCTAAAAAGTAATCTTTAATATAATATTTTTGTTTAAATATAAAGAAAAATATAATTTCCTGTAAAATATTTCATAACTTCATTAATTAGCACTGATATTTTTATTTAAGACTTAAAATTCCATAAAACCCTTATTCACCCCCCTCTAAGGGCGTCATAAGATCCAACACGTGGTATTAGAGCAGGTTATTCCCAAATGGCGTCACAATTGGGAATAATGGCGCTTCATGATCTCACAACCACTAAAGGAGATGAAATTTTATTAAATGAAAAATCTTTAGCACCACCATTATTTATGGGTGAAAACTATAAAGGATGGAAAATTCTTATGAAAAAATGTCTTAAATCTTTAGATGAAAAAGTTTGGAATATTACAACTGAAAACCCCAAAGTATGTTAAATGGAAATGCAATGGTTTTAATTGCTAAATCTTTAAATAGTTTATTTTGTTCACTAGACCTAAATATTTTTAAACAAATATATATGTTTCCTACGAGTTATGAAGTTTGGAAATTTGTTGAAGAAACTTATGATTCTCCATTCACAGGAACAAAATAAGTACAAGACATGAAGAATATAAATGCTTGCATAAGTATTCAAGAAAGTTCATCCATTGAAGAATCCATGGAGTGCAAATCAAATGGATTGGAAGAAGTGAACATATCATGCAAAAGAGAAGATTAAAATTCATTTATGGAAGAGGATGATGAAGATGTCAAAGGAACTATATGTTCAAATAAGGCCTCATCCAAAAGTATTATAAGAAAATCTAATTTTTCTTATTTTGTTACAAATTATATTTTTACGTTTCACATGCTTGAAATTGCTAAACATAGAATTAATAAATTGAAAATTACTAATTCCAAATTACATTTAGAAAATAAAACTTTAAAAGCAAACACTAAAGTAGAATCTCATATTGATGTGTTTTGTTCTTCTTCTTGCTCTTTATTTGAAAATGCTACATTTTGTTTTAATTGCAATTATTTTAAAAAAGAACTTAAGGTTTATGAAAAAGAGCTTTTAGTTTCAAAAGAATGTAATGAAAAATTGTTAATTGAAAATAATGTTATATCTCATAAACTAGAATCTGTAAAATTACTTATGCAAGAGTTTTTAGATAATTTTGAGTCTCTTATGTATAGTTTATCTTCAAATTTATATAAGTCATCTACTAGTATTTCAAACTTCATAAAACATACACCTATTAGAATACTTATTCATAAAAACATGTTAAGTTCTGATAATGGGAGTGAAATACACAAATACTGTACATCTTCCGCTAAAGCAAGGTGCAGCTAGAAGTTGTAGGTTGGCCCCACTGATTCCTAAGAGCCGTTAATTGACAAACTACAAAAGGAAGAGACCGGCCAAGTCGCAAATAACTTTTAGGGCTTTATTGATTTCAAAAAGGTTGCGGCTGGACTTCATCTTCCTCGCCATTACTGCCGAGAAAAAGCTTGAAGTCTTCCTTCAAGGACCAAAAAGTTCAGTTAGCTGGTGCCATCTTCACCTACACCAGCAAGTTTAGAAGGTCTTCCTTATGAGGGAGAAGCAGTAACGGATAACTGGTTTCTGCAGATCAAGTTGCTTCTCAGTTCAGCAAACTCAAATCTGAATATCTACATCTGATGTTGAGAAGAATAGAGAACAAAAAGTAGCTGATTCTATCCTGTGAAGGAAGAAGAAGCAGAGCAGTTTACTGCTAGTTACTTTCAGCTCAAGATCCTTGTAGCTGTGAAGAATGTGAGAGCTGAGACAACTTAACTCAAAGAGTTATCACAGAGAAATTTCTTTGTGATAAATATAAATCACTTTCACTCTAGTAGGATCCCTTTGGATCCGAGTTATAGGGCTTTCTGAGCCTGAGGTAGGGCATATTTGCCTGATTTATAGGATCCAATTTGGATCTTAGGTAGGTGGTCAATTGATCATTGAGCTGTAGGAGAGGAATACTCTCTAAGAGTAGGACCTTTGGGTCTGAGGTAGGATCCCTAGTGGATCTGAGGTAGGGTTGTCCTCCCAGCCTGAGTGTAGGGCCTTTGGCCTGAGATAGGTGATCTGCTGATCATTGAAGTGTAGGCCCTTGTGGTTGAGTTGTAAGTCTTGGAGGAGACTGAGAGATCCTGAGGGATCTGAGGTATAAGCTCTTTGGAGCAGTGGTTTGGAGAAGTGCCTTGACTAACAGGAAGTTGGCAAGGTGGGAGGAGAGTGGATGTACCCAAAAGTTGGGGAACCACTATAAATCTGTATGTGCTTTTCTGTGGTATTTTATTTGTGCAGGTACTTGAAAGCTAACTATTACTAACACACTAAGTACTAAGGAAGATAAAATTAAAATCTAATAATATCAGAGGGACAACCTATTCACCCCCTTTAGGTTGTAAGCTACCTTAAAAATAAAGACTTTCACTGGCGGTAGTATAAAATAATTATTTAGTCTTTCTTTTTACATTTTATCTAGCATAAAAGGTCAATATATAGATGCGTTATTCATATAATTTTATATTTTCTAGAAAAATATTTGTTTTAAAAATATTTGAAAATAAAATAAAAAATTACAAAATGAATCTAAAAGAACAAAAATATGTTTTTAATTTTTCATTATTACTTTGTGTGTTTATTATTTTGTATTTTTTTCTAATTTTTTTATAAAAACTGCTTGTTATTCATTGTCACTGGCAAAGATGATTAATTATATCAATTAAAGATCAAATACAATGTTTAATTTAGTTTTCACATTTCTTAAAACATTATTTTGATTATGTCATGTCTTGAATATTATCTTGTTATGTACAATGAAATTGATTGCAGAAAACATGTGTAGAATTGTTTAGCATGCCTCTAATTATGAGTAATGTTTTGTGTTTGATAATGACTTTACACACTCACTTATTTTGATAACCTACATGTGTTTTTAATCTTATACTTGCATGGTTGTATAGTGCAATAACATAATAATTAAAATGCATAAATAGATAACCTACACTACATTGAATTGTCTATTTCAATTCTTTGTTTTTCATGCAGTTATTCATTTGAGAAAAGTATTTTAAAAAATTTAAATGATATTGTTTGCAAAACAAGTGAATTCGGAGTCCTTGGTCACAAACATAAAAGAATATAATAAATGACAAGGAAAACTCCACCAAGCACTACTCACCCTCCTGATAAGTCTTAATGAGCATTGTGAGGTTGTGCACCTTGGAAAGGATTATAAAGTGTCTTATAACAAACAAAAGTATTCACCACTTCTCTTAGTACACTAGATCACATAAAAAATAAAGTTAAAAAGAATAAAAGTGATCCCCTAAGCACTACTTCGCTCCCTGACAAGTCTTAATGAGCATTGTGTGTGTGAAGCACCTTGGTAGTTTACTTTTTATGTATGTGCATTGAAATATTGTGCAAGTAATTTTATTTGTGTATTTTAATGTTGTGTTATTTCATCTTATATTTCATTCATTTTGATTAATACATTTGTATACTTTATCAATTTACTTTTGCACACATTATTATTATATATATAACTTATACTCATGAGAATTGGATCCTAATGCATATATACATAATTCTCTACAAATTTATGTAAATGCACTAGATTACAAAGCATGACCACTTCAATATTTTGTTTACTTGAAATGCAAATTTAATTACATTATAACTTTGTATCTTTTCTTGATATTTTCAAATCATGCTTGTAATTATATCTCAATGGAATAACATCTCTTGGAACTTTAACTCAAACATCTACTTTTTCAGTTTTAAAACTCATTATCTTTTATATACTCTTACTTTCTAAAAAGATGTTTATTTTTAAGAATGCTTATTAAACTTTCTGATGTGATTATTAATTGCACTTATTCATATTTTTTTCAACAAGTCGTATCTCGAAATACAAATGCTTAGTCTATCATTTCATCTATGCTGCTTACTACATTATGCTCCATTATGCTTGTTTTTAACAAGTATATTTAATAAGCTATATATTAAATTTTTTTCCAACATAGAACACATTAATTCTTATTGCATACACTCACCTAATACCCTCTTTTGATTCTACCAAAGAGGAGAATGAATTGCATAAATCTAATTATTTAGGGGAAGTACATTAAAAATTCATAGGAAGCATCCATGTAAGGGGAGTAATCATATTGGAGGCGCATACTTCATTTGTTGCTCAATCATGACTATTGTTCCTATAAGTTATCCCTAATCAATCTTAAAAGTTGTATACTCATCCCACCCACTTTTGCTAATAATAAAAGGGGGAGAATAAACTGAGAAATTTAATGGAATAGATATTTAGGAGGAGCAAAATATATGGGGAACACTTATATAGGGGAGCCTTCATATAGGAAGAGTATCCATCTGAGTTTTATTTTTAAGTTACCATGTTATAAACTTATTATTCATGCAAATCTTTTACCACACTTACCTATAAACATAAATGTTCTTAAACTCAATAATTTCTCATATAGGTATTTGTTATTATAAAAAAGGGGAGATTATTGGAGCATGCATTCAATATCTCTTGGTTTGATAATAACAAATACCGTGATGTATTTGATCTACTCTTTTGTGTGTTTATAGTGTGCAGGTTGTATAGGTTGAATGATGATACAAGTCCTCAGTTGTGGGCATGATCTAAAAGTGTGTACACTTCAGAAAAAAAACAAAAGGACGAGTTTTGTGTGCTAAACTTCAAACGACCATAACTTTCAATCCGGGATGAGTTACTGAACGTGCCACCCCATTCCAGAATGAGAATGAAGTCATCTACAATTTGAAAAAGGTTCGGATGGAAAAATTAAAAAGGATATATCGCCAGGCGATAGTCACTATCGCCAGGCGATATCAAAAATGACGTCAGCGTGACGAAGGCCATGTTCCACATGATCCAGCCACCAAACCACTATTTGGAGGTATCGCCAGGAGATATTGGATGTTTCTGACGATAGACCCATGATCGAATCATCTCATGAAAGCCTCAGAATCATGGGACATGTGGCAGCCAGAGATGATATCGCTGGAGGGCAATAGCCACTATCGCCGGGCGATATCTCAAAAATATAAAAAAACTGAATTATTCTGTGGAGAAGATGAATTTCATTAACTAGAGTATTATTTCCCGTGTATTCCATCCAAATAGCTCCAGCCTTCAGAAAAATCCAACTTTCCCAAGAACGTTTAAGAGCGAAGAAGAGACGGTTCGTGCATAGCATCTCAGGCAATCATTGCAAGGATTCGACGTCATATTTAGAGGATCATTTTGAGGGAGTTTTTATTCTGAATTTCTATTTTGTAACTTATCTTTTCATATTTGTAATCAGTAGAGATATCACCGCCTTGTGCGTGGCGTCTAGGTCCGTGAGTGGCTTAAGAGGAAATCACCGTCTTGTGTGTGGCGTCTAGGTCCTTGTGTGACTTAGGGAGTCTTCACTGCCTTGTGTGCAGTGATATGATCATGGTGAGATCTAGGGGAGGCTAGTAGAAAGATCTAGGGAGAGATACGGTATAGCTGGCCGGTTCTTGGTAGAAGGACCAGTGAAATCAAAAGGAGTTTATATTTTTCATATCCTCGATCTCTAGCTTTATAGAGATACATTATATTTTGTAATCAATTTCTAATGAAATAAAATCATATCATTTATTGTCTCATTTTCTTGATTTTATTTTCATATCATAAAATATTTTAAATAGTGATATCACTAACAATAGTAATGTAATATTGAATTCCACAATTTCCTAAAAATTAATCTTTAATATAATATTTTTGTTTAAATATAAAGAAGAATAAAATTTCCTATACAATATTTCATAACTTCATTAATTAACTCTGATATTTTTATTTAAGACTTAAAATTCCATAAAACCCTTATTCACCCCCTCTAAGGGCATCGTAAGATCCAATACATGTAACCCGTGAGGTGGGCATTTCAAATTCTCTGAATTATTATAATATTTGATTCTAAGGACATTAGTTCATTCATAATCACGAGTTGCTCTCAAAATCTCGAATTTTCCTGGAGGCGATTATTATATCATCAAACACTTTTGTTTTGATTCTTGTGATCATCAGAGTCATATCCAAAGGATCATAACTATAATATACATCTTCCAATTTAGTATGAACACTTGACTTTAAGTTTTCTGGGGTCGTTATACTCTCAATATTAAAGACGTAATCATTCAAACATTTTGAATTCTCACTTTATGGGCTCTAATCACGTAACGGTTAAGAACCGCAATAACTCCTTCATATTACCATGACGTTACCCTATCCCAATCTGTAAGTTTCCAACCTAATGACCTAGGTATGTTAGGTAGATGCGGATAGCAGTGATCAATCATCGTGTTTACTTCTCCTAATTCTACCCATTTAATATGTGATAGTCATGGAGCCCTAGCTATGCAAAAATTCCAATTATCCTTCTGACTTGTACTGAATTCTCAATTCATATTAGCACTCTCTTGCAATATATCTGAGTTCATTAATCAAATCCTTAACCAACAATATATTCATTAATCGTGTGTAACATTGATTGAGTTAAGGTGTTAGAGCATCTAGGAACGTGCTTTGTTGAGGTAACACACTCCTTTAGTTATACATAGAGCCTTTGGGTCATCGATACTACTTTGATTTTAGTTTTTAGAAAGCCATTTGTTCGATTTCTTGTGAATTGTACACAACTTGTTTCATTCTTTGAATAAAGCGTGTCATTATGAGTCGATGAAATTATGATCTCTCTTTAAGTTGTGCCAAGTAATCATCTGATTCACAAGCCCGAGAAAGTTTCTAACGTCTCATGCCAACTTTCCTTATTCTAGGGTTGTAATATATCAAAGCGGCAACCCTCTACATATATCCCAAACTTCTAGGGAGGGTTGATCATCTTACTAAATATCCATACAAAAAGTCTCGACTTTCCTCCGGATAATGTTTGAATACCAATTCTTCAAGATCACAATGTTTGCGACACAATGTTTTATAAACAGGATCTAGGGAAATCCAAGTCGTTACTAATTTAGCCCAATTAACAAAAGGATAAACCCTCCTATCTTTTAGGATAAATTTCTTTAATAACTATATTGCATTCATCCTATATATGCAATCAATCCTTAGGGCTAACAATCTTAGACTTGGAGTTCCTCCTTGAGAATTATTGATATGCTACATACTTTAGGCCCTTAAGGTTATTATTTACGACAATCTTCTCAAGGTTAACATGTGGACCAACCAAAAATGGGTCCCTTATGAAACTTGAATGCTTATTCGACCTTTGGTATTTGTTACGGTGATTATCTCCACGTAATAAAGTCATCAGAACGAGATTTAAGTTTACGAGTACCCTACCATTCCACTAATAGATTATAGGAACCAATTCTCCTTGAGGGGGTCCTATCAGCTTGGGTAAGAAGTGATAATATCACTCGATAGGTGGAGTAGGGACATAAGAGTTTAAGCCTCAAGCAGTGACTCTCGCATCAAAATCTTCCCTTATAAATTTGGGTATCCTCGTACCTTAACCAATCTATATCCGAGGTTGATTTTAGACTAGGATATGCCACAAAATCCTCTTGGTAAGTCAAAACAAAGTGGTGTACTAATTGGTTTGGCCTAACTCATTCTTTAAATGGATTATTTTTTGTGATTTTAACACATGGGCACACCATTGCTTTCGCTGCATAGTTTGTCCGCAAACAAATGCTCGAGTGGGGTGACCTAATGTTGTTGACTTCTTTCTCATAAGATCGTTATTTAGTTATACCAGTTTGTAAGACCCCTCCCCTTACTAAGGAGGTTACCCGGTCTTATGCCCAGAACCTCCGCCTTATGGTGACATTAAAATACGGGTTAGTCTCTCCCGCACGATGCCAATCCTTCAGGATAGTATGATCATTTTAACCTGTAGGACAAATCGAGAATAGAAGTAAAACTGAAAAGTATAACAAGTCCACATCAAAAATATATCATATAAATAACGAAAAGCAATCCAACAATGGGTACAAAGAGAGTAAAGGGCTAATGCTCAGTACATGCCAAAATAAATATATCTCTCTCCCACACACTCTAAGCAGAAGCTGAAAATAAAACACCCGTCATCACCTGACGCTAAGCTGTAGTAGTGTATGGCATCTGCTCCTCACGTCCTGCCACCCCATCCTGCTGGCTGTGTTAGTACTCCATCTCCTCGACCTCCTAAAATTATACAGTCACAACCGACTGTTAGTCATAAAGATTAAGCCATTTTGTCCTCGCCTCACTCCCGCGAATCCTAGGCACCGTGCGGGAGGATGAAAGCGAAGGACAACAAAGGCAGAATCAAAAGAGCAGGTGACAGTGGAACTAATATATCATGAATAAACATCTACAATGATATATCATTATACTAGCAGTTATAAATGAGTAGTACAATAAGTGAAAAACTATAATAAAAATATAGTAATAAAAGGAGCAGTAAAGTATTAAGTATAGTGTAGAAAGGAAACTACTACTACTAAACTACCATCACAATAGTACCATAACTTATATGAATGCCCATACAAATATATAAGTTACAGTTTCAGAGAATATAACTTATCATATAAAAGGGTCCATACTAATTTATATGATAAGGATCTGCAGTCTGAATGTCCTAAGTATGAATGTATATTATGATGTGTTATGCATGCTATGATTCATACAAGTGCAACTCACCCACATGACTCTGTGATCACAGACCTTTAGTTCCCGCTTTTTGGAGTTAGCTAAACTCTCTGGTACAACCATTGTAGCTACGACAGTAGTGGAGCGAGCGTCTCCACTCCTAGGCGGGTATACACACTACCAGGCCTAGACCTCCTATATGCCTCTATACATATCCTAGGTGCACTCTAAAGTCTCTACATATTATTTGTTGGCTATCCCACCAGTCTTTTTGGTCGAGTGTGCGTTTTCAGGGATCGTCCTATAGACCGTAGTATAAAATAACCTACTGGCCCCTCAAACCCTCACACCTCGCCAGAGTAAACGTACTGCCATCGGTGTGACGACTAGCCCAGTACCGAATGACCCACCACTGATATGTTCTTATGCACATGCTAGTTATCTTAAGCCGAGCCTCCAGCTCGCGAGACAAACCCATCCTAATGTAAAAATATCGAACGTCCAGCTCACAGGACTAACCCGTCTTGATATCAAACTCCAGAGCCTCTAGCTCGCAGGACTAACCTATCTTGATATCAAAATACCGAGCCTCTAGCTCGCAAGACTAACCCGTCATGATATCAAACTCCCGAGCCTCCAGCTCGCAGGACTAACCTATCATATATCCCTCCAATCCTACACAGGTGAGATTATTACATTAGTACTTCAACCTAACCTATTAAACTACTCTTGTCTAACTTTTAGTTGTACATAGAGAATTAGGGTTAATCCAAGACTCCCGAGGTCTACCCAGTGAAGGGCTCATAGCAGTACTAGGGAATACGATGGGCTGAATCCCAATTCCCCATTTCCAGGACACTATTATTATTGGTGACTACTCGATATAAATAGCCCACTCTCATTGTTGCTCTTGAGTAAACCTAATGCCTTATAATATCTATAGGAGAATGACGATCTTTCGTCGGACTCTGATATAGTTATTTTATTAAGTGGATATGTACACTAGCAACCGATACTAAGGGGTAACATAACCTAGAATTCTAACCAGACTTTCAAGGTATCCCAAACATATCTTTAAATCAGTTGGAACCCACTACCCTGAATTCCATACCCAACCCACCCTTATGCATCCGTTGCAAAGACGGAGCGAACTCGAAAACCCCTAAGTGTGGTGTAAACCTACTTGTTGATCTTCATTAATTGAAAACACTTCTAATGATGCACCAAGACCTTATTCATGATTTTAAGTGACTGGGTAACATTTTCATATGCTTTGAATGGCCTAAACACTATATGTCAACTTTTGCTAAATGCATACCAAAGTCTATCCTTAGCCCATATGAGGTGACTTCCAATTCCTTAAGCAAAATTCCTCCAAATTTTTATCATGGATTCATCATATGGTAATTAGTGGGAAATTAGAAATTCACAATTTTCTAATTATTTTTGGCCATAATTAAAATTATTTAATTGTATGACCTAAGTCACATTGAACATGAGCTACCAAAATCAGAGGTTCTTAAGGTCTAATTTATTTATCTGATGTTCATCTTGTCATAAAATGTCAGTTTACAAACTTTCCAAATTTTCCAGTATGATATGACCCATATTTGTTATTTATCAATATTAATACCATGTTATCCATTTTCAAAGAAAGAACCAAAAATAATGTACCACAAATTCCGAGAAAATTCTTAGATGATAATAATGTCATGGAATTGGTCAAAACAAAATTTCATAATTTTCCATAGAGATTTGATTTATGAATTTCATAATCTAAGATATTTACAAAAATGCCTCTACACATATAAACATCATGTATATGAATCCAAAAATATTGGAAAATTTTACAGAGGTCTATAGTACTGAATTAAAGCTATAGCAAAATTTTCATATTTTTTCAAGTCATATAATTCACATTTCAAACAAACAACATTTAAGGGCATAAAAGTAATTTGTACTAATGTCCACATGAATTAAATTCCAAAAATTCTCATAAATTTTTCAGAGAAACACAATAGTATTTCAGGGCTTGTGTCAATGATTTAGAAATGTTCAAGTAAATATGCCCATAGTTTCCTATCATGACATAAATGTGTGCAATAATTAAATTAAATTAAAACTATAGGATTTTTTATTCAAAAAATCCTATCTTCTCCATGGATGCTGTATTTCATCTCCATAAACCCTCAACAAAAGTTTCATTGACATGCAATGAGTCACATGAGCTTAATTCCCCATTTTTGCCCTTTTTGCTATTAGCACACCAAACACACTTATACCTTCATCATACAAGTTGGATCCTCTAACATGCAGAGGTCCAAATGACTCTAAATTTTTACCAGGGTACTAAAATGACATTATCTCATGCCACACAAATTTTGGGGTATTTAGAGTTGTAAATCTCCCTAAATCACATTTATTTGATAAATTAAATTATGGACTAAAACTGTAGGGAAATATTCTCCAAATTTTTTGATTTTTGGGCACAAGATAGATCTAGTATATAAAAAATCATGGTCCAAATTTCATTATATGTGGAGTTGTGACCTATCACATATACCCATTTTAATATCTGACCTAAGCTAGGAGCAGTCCTAGGAGAATAGGCCTACAAGAAGCTACAGTGCTCCAAATGACTTGATTAAGGTGCCTAATTAAAGGTAAGATCAAGAGCTACATTTTTTATGTTAAAAACATTTTCTGAATATGCTTTTAAGGGCCTAAATTAACACACAAGGTACTGTAAATAATGTGACAGAAAATCAAATAATATTATAGTTTTATACCCATCATAATGGACGACATCCCATCATCTTCTTCCTCTAGCCAACAACCCAGATTGCCTCGACCTGGGCCACTTTTATCTGGATTTTCCTGGCCATCCAGCCACATCCCTAGCCGGCCACCACCACCACCACCACCTCCATTTAGGTGAGGGCAAACGCTTAGCGACAACTTGGCCGCCGGAGGCGGCTGTTTCCAGCAAACCCGAGCTCCCTCAAAAATCAGAAATTTCTTGATTTGCTCTCATAGAATCGGGCTCAATTGATCCTGACATCTCTTCGAATTGATCTAGCACAAGGGGAGAGGAGGAGAAATAGAGCTTGATTGGGGCCCGACGATGACGATGGCGGCAGTTGGCCATGGATTTTCTCCTCTCCGTCGAGCTTGCTCCTGAACCTGATTATCCACCTAAAGCTTTGATTAAGATATCGATTTTAAATCCTTTGGACCTTCTGAAGATAATGGGATGGTTGAAATGAGGTATGGAAGGCTGCATAATGAGATGCCATTAAGGGGATTTCAGCCACCACCTTGGATTCTCCTCCTTGTCTCCAAGTGGCACCTTCATTACTGGAATTCTACTGGGAATTCATCTGTGAGCTCAGAAATGAGCTTGGGAAGGGAGGAGGAGGAGGGCCACATGACCTCCATCCCTCATTTCTCTCTTTTCTCTCTCTTGATTTTTGGGGAAATGACCAAATACCCCCATGCATGTCTTCTCTCTCCAAATTCAAAGGGCATGGCTGGTCATTGGATTAACGGTCTTTTAATGGGCCATGGTTCAAGGCATTAGCTCATTGGGCATGGGCTTGGTTCTTTAATTTCCCCATTTAGGCCTAAGGTTGACCAAGTTTGACTTTAAGGTTGACTTAGTCAATTTGATGAGTGGGCTGGCCTACCAACTGGTCTAACATGTCATCTATCCGTAGAATCAGATACTTATTCTTGACAGTTAGTTTATTTAGCTCATGGTAATCTATGCACAAACGCATACTGTCATCTTCTTATTTACCAACACTGGTGCACTCCATGACAAAGAGCTGGGACTAATATACCCCTGCTCCAATAGCTCCTATAATTGTACCTTGAGCTCGGCCATCTCCTTCGATGCCATCCTAAAAGACGGACGTGACACTGACCTAGCTTCTAGCACTAACTCAATCGAGAAATCAATCTCCCGCTGAGGAGGTGCTCCTAGAAGCTCCTCAAGAAACACACCCTCGAATTCTTCCACCACCGACACTTCTCTAATTGATAAATTAGAAAGGTGAACTAATAATAAAGCTACAAATATTACTCCTCCCCAATTAACTGCCCGCACTAATTGCATGGCCGAAATCAGGGAGCAGGTCTGAAAGTCTTTAATTTCAAGGATAGCTAAATCACCTAGAGGGGGGGGGGGTGAATAAGTTTCTTAATCTCTTGTGACTTTCTTTTATTTTACTTCTTGATTGCTTTGTGAGTTAGTAGTTTTCTGCTTTTAAGAAACACATAACCTGTAACAAAGAAACAACACAAGAAGTACACACAGAATTTATAGTGGTTCCCCAGATTATGGGTACGTCCACTTTCCCTCCCACCTTTCTAACTTCTTGTTAGACAAGACACTTCTCCAATCTCGGCTCCTAAGAGCTTACACCATAGAGCCCTCAGGATCTCTCAGTCTCCTCCAAGATTTACAAATTAGGAACTAAGCCCTACAACTCAGTGATCAACTGATCACCTACCTCAGGCTAAAGACCCTACCACTAAGGCTGGGAGGACAGCCCTACCTTAGATCCTCAAAGGATCCCACCTCAAAGAGAATGACTCTCCTACAGCTCAGGCACAAAGGCCCTACCTCAGATCCAAACTAGATCTTACACTCAGATTCACACTTGAATCCTACTGCTCATGCCAAAGCCCTACACTCAGATTCTCAACAGAATCCTACCTTAGATCAATAAGTGATCCTACAACTTAGCCTTTATATATTCAGGCCTACAACTCAGATCTGTAAAGATTCTACAGGGTGTAAGTGAGTGTAGTTGATTTGAATCCAAAAAAATTTCACTGAGCCTTCTATTTTCTGAGCTGAGATATTCTCAGCCCTAACTCCTTCACAACAATATGTATAGATCTGCTTGGGCTAGAAGTTATTGGGTATTGTATCCACAATGTACCTGATTTGAAGAAGCCCCTGTACAAGCTAAGGTGAATAGATAATGTATTTGATGACTTTCTATCAAGTTGTGCTTGCAGTAATTCCACGCTAAGTACACACCAATTTCAGGGTGCAGTGGGTCAATATACACGGGTCTGCGCAATGTAATCCTTCGTTGAGCAGATCAGTGTGTTGGCCTACGTGTGCTCTCTCTATTGGAGTGTACTTACTTTCAAGCACAGGGTCGAGATAGAGCTAGAGCTGAAGAGGAGCAAGGATGGGTCAAAGACCAGCTCACAGGAAGATAGACGAAAATTCGTCTAAGTTAGATTCGACGAGAATCACTAAGTGATTCTCGCCGATTCGACGATTCTTGCCGAATCGTCGAGAATCACTCACCGATTCTCGCCGACTGTATCCGACTTACTCAACGCCTTCAAGGATTCTGCCAAGTCAGAATCGGCGAGAATCACCAGGCTGAGTCAACGCCTTCAAGGAATCTGCTAAGTCAGAATCGTCGAGAATGACTCTGCATTCTCGACGATTCGTCGAGAATGGATGATGACTCTCAACGATTCTTTCCGGCTGGCAAGCAATTCAGCTAAGAATTCTTCTAAGTAGAATTCGACGGGAATCATTAGTGATTCTCGTCGATTCGTCGAGAATCACCAATGATTCCCACCGAATTTGCCTTATGCAAATTTCTGTTGCTCGCTGGACCGGACCAAGTATACACGCGCTGTTTTGAACCGGAGTTAGGGTTTCTACTGGTAGGGCCCACAACGGTCATAATATATGACCTACTGTATAAATACTATTGTATTTCGAACATCACCAACAATCGATACATACAAAAAGAAAGAGCCACCGGATTTGACCTAGCGGATCACGTCTTCTCTTCCACCTCCGTCTCCGCGCCTCAAGTTGTCGCCGCCGCCGATCATGGGTTCTTCCTGATATCCCTGCGACAGAAGCTTAGCCAAGCAACGCGTCTCACGTGTCTATCTTGAGATCCTTTGTCTCTTGATTTGTTGAACGGGAATACCTTCCCCTTCCGAATCGATTGAGACGATCGATCCAAGTAAGATCGTTGGTAGACCTTTCTAGATTTGCTACGAAGTTTGGATCTCGAAAGCATCGCCGCCGATCTCCTTTGCAGCCACCGATCTTGATAGAATTGCTGCCGCAAGCTTTGCCGCCGCCGATCTTGGGGAGATCCTTTCCAAGTGAGAGCTAAGGTCGTGGAATCTTCGTCTTCTTCAAGAACGCGTCATCGAATGAAGAGGGACACCTAGCACTCCAAAAGTAGTTTGTATTTTATACATTCAATTTTTACTTTTGTTGTAAAGGAACGTTGGTTCCTCATTGTAAGGGTTGGGTGCAACCCGTGGTGGAGGAGTGGTGACTCCTTCGAGTGGAAGGGTTCCTTCCATTAGTGTGAGGATTGAATTTCAATCCTGTTGGTGAAGTTACCGAGTCATCCCTTATTGGGAGATAGGTCGAAGGGAGAAAGTGGACGTACCCAAATCGGGGAACCACTATAACTGCCTGCGTATTTTTGTGCTTTGTTATTTTGTTTAATTGTGCAGGTATAATATTAATTCCGCTAAAAGACTGTGCAAGACACCTATCCCCCCATAGGTGAAGGTAGTTGACACTAGTGTGACTTTCAAGAGTAACCTGCAGAAACCAGTTCTGCTTATTCTTTCCTTTCTGGACTGAACCAGAACCTCAGTTCTTTATTCTTCAAAGCTCCATAAGTTGATCTTCGGGATGAGACTTGCTTGAGCTGAGAAGTAACTATAGTTGGGGCTTTTTCCCTTAACTGCTTCTTGAGCTGAGATAAGCTCAACTCTATCTTCTAGACTGCTGAAACCAGATGATTCAGCTTCTTCTTCTTGCTCTAAAAGTAAGCCTTCTGAACTTGCTAGTTTGTGTAAAAATGGCACCCTCTAACTTGCTTTAGATCCCAGATCCCACAGCTTAGGTTACACCTTGGATGCTCTCTTTACCTCAGAGATTATCTCTGAACTTGTTGTTGTCGATGAAGAGGTTAACAACTAACTTTTTGAGCTTTCAAAACAGCTGATTTAAACTCTGTTATTCCGCCTCTACAATAATGGCGAGGAAGAAGATGACTGCCAGCTGTATGTGTGAAAAGCTTATTTCTTCAATCAGAGCTCTGCCTTTTCTAATCCGCTGCTCAACGGCTCTTTGAGCTGTGGGGCCCAAACAAGGAGTTGGCTATTTCAACCTTGCATTAACTGCAAAAGTCATGTAGTAGGCCTGCGACGCCGTTTGTCGCGTACTATAGCCTTCTCGCAACATTTTGAATTTTGTTGATGATTGCTGACGTCAGCACTTGTGGACTTAGTCAAATTCAAGCATTAGAGCATATGCGTTGAGTGAGTAACCTTCAGTCAACGCCCCAACACTTAGACAGATTCTCTGTCACTAGGCGTTGAGTGAGCAACCTTCACTCAATGCAAAAACACTTAGAAAAGTTTCTCTGTCACAAGGCGTTGAGTGAACAACCTTCACTCAACGCCACAACACTTGGAAAAGTTTTCTGTTGTTAGGCGTTGAGTGAGCAACCTTCACTCAACGCCAAAGCCATTAGACATGTTTCTGTCACTTGGCGTTGAGTGAGAAATCTTGACTCAACGCTTTTATACTTAGCCAATTTTCCTGCCTGGGAAGCGTTGAGAGTTTCTTCTTCACTCAACGCTTTTTTGCATCTGTCAAGTTTGTTGACGTGGCATTTAGTGAGTAAGCTTCACTAATCACTTCTGTCCTTAAGACAGTACCAAAGTTGATTAGGCATTTAGTGGATAGCCTTCACATAACTCGTTTGTCTTTTGACAAAATTCTGTGTTTGACACACAGTGGCTTTGACTGAAGAAGGGTCAGTCAATTCTATATCCTCATGGCTTTGAGTGAGCTTGCCTTACTCAATGCCTGTGGACTTAGTCAGATATTTACACATATTTTCTATGGCTTTGATAGGATGAGATATACTCAACGAATATGTTGTATGGCATTGAGTGAGTAGACAACACTCAACGCCTATGGACTTAGCCACATTTTCAGCTTGCCAAAATCTTGGCTTTGACTATGCATGTTGTACTCATATCTTTTAGTCATCTAGCGTTGAGTGAGTAGACTTCACTCAATGCTTGTGGTTTTAGATAATTTTCCGTCTTTCCACAACTATACTTTGTGTCCACTTATCACCATCACATAGAAAATCTGTCTAAGCCTGTTCCAAGGAACATCCTGCACATGATGATCTTGAACAACATTAAATATAATAATGTGTGTACCATTGACTTGTTTGACTTCTTACAAATCTGGGACATTGGGCACAATGGACCCAACAAGGCCACCTCACTAAGGCCCTCAAAATTGACTTCTTCCTTTCCTTCGCGTCTCAGGGTCACCACCTTTGATAGAAAGTCAATACTGGATAGCTACTCTGCAAGCTAATCCATTCCCAAGATCACATCAAACTCAGCTAACGGTAGGACTGTTGCTATCAATATGAAGTCAAATCCATCTATAATCAAACAAATGCACCCTTTCATCGCCATAGTCATGGAAGATTCATTGGGCATGCGGTAGCTCTGCATCTGCCAAAAAGGGTTTGACTCCAATTCTCCGGATAAAGCTTTCCACAAGAAAGGAGTGCGATGCTCGCATGTCGAACAACACCCTAGCGGGATAACAAGAATCTAGTACGAAGCCTAGCACGTAATACACATAAAATATCGTGAAAGTCTTAAGCAAAAAAAATGAACTTAAATTTTCCCATACCTATCACCACATTGGGCAGTCAAATCGATTCCTACTGCCCATGATTTTAGGCCCTTGGCTGCACGGGTAGGAAATGGGAAGCGCTCGACTCTGCCATTTTCCCTTTCTCTGTGGTACTGAGATCAAAACACACTAACTACTCCTACCTTGGCTTTGGTTCAACACCACCCTTAGTATAATATCGAGCTATGTGGCTTGTCTTGCTACACGTGTAGTGTACAACCCATTATTTGCCGAGTGGGTCTGCTAAGCAAGCGAGCGAGCCAGGACTGATTTTCTAACTATATCCTCTAAAGGCTTTGAGTGAAGCTTCTCATATCGATGCCTTCTGAGCTTGGCGTTGAGTGAACTGGCTTCACTTAACGCTTGGCATTGAGTGAAATGGCTTCACTCAATGCTTCTTCTTCTGAGCTTGGCGTTGAGTGAACAGGCTTCACTCAACGCTTCTAGTCCTATCGACGCATTTTGAGCTTGACATTGAGTGAACTTGAAAGTTAATCCTATGGGTAGATAATCACCTAGGGGGGGGGGGGCGGTGAATAGGTGTTTTTTAAAATACTTAGTCACTTAAATGTTCAACAGATAATATACTTTATAAATTAGCTTCACATTAACTCAGCACAATTGAACCAAATAACACAACACATGCAAATATCAGAACACAACACAGAAAGAATTTATAGTGGTTCCCCTATCTAGGGTACATCCACTTTCCCCTTTCTTCCTCACTAACAATGTGCTAGATAAAGTTATAGCTCCTCCTATTCAACTCCGATCCAAAGATCTTACAGACTCAGTTTCAGTTAAGAAACCTACACTTAGACCAATAGGTCTTACCTCAGAGATTCACCCAATCTCCTACCTCAGGTCCCTCAAGAACCCTACCTCAGCCTTTATAACACAGGCTTACACCTCAGTGATCCCACTCAAATCACCTACCTTAGGTCCCACAAGAACCCTACCTCAGCCTTTATAAATTAGGCTTATAACTCAGAGATAAACTCTCCTACCCACTCAGATCTCAGTGAGATCTTACAAAATTAAGAGGTAAAACTATTCAGAAAACAAGTCTATAATCTGACTTATCTGAATGAATTCAGATTCTTCAATTCAATTACAAAGAAACAAATCTTGATGATTAATCTGGCTGAAGAGATTCTTCTCCAGATCTGCAATCTTCTTGATTATTGGCTTGATTTCCTTGAAGAATTTATAGAACAGATCCAGTTGAATCTTCTGATCACTTGATGAAAGGATCTGAAGATCTTCTTGAAGACTTTCATCTTCCTTGTCCTTCTTGGGATTATCGCCCCCCTCTGACTTCGACAAATCAGAATGAGAGAATGGAATAATTTGTCTGATTGTTACTTGCTGTGTAAACAACCCCTCTATTTATAGCCTTCGTGGATTGCTGGTTTCTGATTGATGACCTCAGCATGTGACATCATACTTCAAATTCTCCTTTAAACTATTTCCGTTAAGATGCCACGCTATTATAGCTGATGTGACATTTTTGACTAGTCCTAACACTTCTTTGTTGACTTTGCACATCTTCAGAAACATAAGTGTCGAGATGTCCAAAGTGTCTCGACACTAAATTACTTAAGTGTTCTTAGAAGGTGTGGAGACATCTTAGTAGTCTCGACACAATTTTACTTAGAAGAATTTTCAGGATGAACTTGAAAGTTCCGAGACAGTTGACTTGTCTCGACATAACTTTACATAGAAGAATTTTCAGGCTGAACTTGAAAGTGTCGAGACAGTTGACTTGTCTCGACAAAACTGTCATCTGTGTCGACATCTGTAAGTTTGCACTGTGTTGAGATAGTTGAGTTGTCTAAACACACTTTTCTATAGGGTGTCGACACTTTTATACTTGCTTTAATTCTTTACTGTGTTGAGAAAGTTGAATTGTCTTGACACTCTAGTCTGCTAGTGTCGACACTTATTTTAAGTCTACACTTCAGTCTCCTATGTGTTGAGACAGTTGAATTATCTCGACACCATTGTCTTAAGCTTTAAAGTGTCAAGATATTTGACTTGTCTCAACACTGCTGACTTAGTCTTCAAGGTGTTGAGATAGCTGACTTGTCTCGACACTGTTGACTTAGTCTTCAAGGTGTCGAGATAACTGACTTGTCTCGACACTGCTGACTTAATCTTCAAGGTGTCGAGATAGCTGACTTGTCTCGACACTACTATATTGAATCTTCAATGTGTCGAGTTAGCTGACTTGTCTCGACACTGCTAACTTAGACTTCAAAGTGTCGAGATAATAGACTTGTATCGAGATAACTTCTACAAAGGTATCGACATAGTTGAAGTGTGTCGACACTTTTTTACTTAGCTAATTTTCTGTACTGCAAGTTTCTAGATACTGATTGTGCTGACTTCACTCAGCACTTTGTTGACTTCATTCGACGCTTTTGTACTTAGATAATTTTCTTCACTTTTTAGTCAGCTACTTAGAGTCCACCTGTCAATGTAACTTGGACCACCTGTCAAATCAATATGATATAGGCAACCTACAAACATGAACTAAAATAAACATCAAATACATATTTGTGTATATTATTGAGTTGAAAGAGCTTCTTCAAATCAAGTACATTGTTTCCAATATACCCAACAATCTCCCACTATTTGGAGAAGTCATAACCCTAATTCAATGATATACATCACAATACCAAAATATATTAATTAAGATGTATAAGAAAAATGCTGAACAAAATATAAAGGAACACAATAATAATAACACAGATATCACTAGGTGCAACCAAAATTTTCATTCAAATTTATTCAAAGATTACATCTTTTAGTTTTGTTACAAAGTTCTTAAAACAAAATTACATAGTTTAAAAGAAAAATAAACTAAGAATCTTCTGGCTCCTTTATGAAATGCCTTTTCCAGATTTAATTTTAGCTTTGACTTCAGGAACTTTGTCATCAACCACTTTCTCATTTCCTTTGGCATCCTTAGCTTTAGAAATTTCTTCTTACTTGAGCCTCTGCCACTCAAAATAGTGATAGGGATTGGTAAAATATTTTTCGGGTTCAATAGAGTCAGCTGAGATCTTCCCTGCCTTCAAATCTTCTGAATTTATAGAGGATCTCCTGTTGCTCTGTGTGTTTGACCCACTCTTGCTCTGAATACCATTTTCCCCTTTCAATTGCATTATTATTAACTACTTTACATGCAGTAAGTATAATTGATCTAGATTTTAGACTCCACTACTCAAAATCAGGCTTAGCTTCAGCTTGCTCCCTGAATCTTTTCTTTGATAGTTGGGCTTCTTTTTCCTTTAACAATGAAGAATCAGTCATCTCCACCTCTTCACATACAATATTCTAAATTTGTGGTGGAGGACTGTACATGGACTGGACAGCAGTTTGAATAGCCTCAAAAGGAGCTGGTTGGCAACCAGACATAGTTGTTTGGTCTCCATCATACCATATGTGAGGATATCCAAGAGTGTCTCTGATGCTATTTGAGATTTAAGTAGTATGTTTAGAGCTTGCCATTATCATTACTCTCACCCCCTTTATGACTTCTCTTTCGACATGATCTCTTAAGCCATTCTTGTGAAATCTTACTTGTCCATCTAGATAATTGATTCCTGAGGTTAACGTGTTCTTTACTTTGAGTAAATGTTCATCCAAATCTTTGTCATAAGCCTTGGTATCCTTAATCAAAGAGGCAGAGTGAGTTGTTAGCTTAGTTTCAATATACTTGGAAGTAGAAGTAATCTTAGTCTCCAAAGCAGTAGTTTGTTGTACTATCTCTGCCAATGTAGTATCATGCATAACTATCATATTCTCATTCATTCGTTTTTGATTTTCAAGGACATAGACTTGTTTAACAGCTATTACATCTTCAGTTTTCTTTGATTCCTCTTATTATTTAGCAATGTATACCACAACATTTGCTCCTTTATGAAAGAAATCAGTCATGTCTTTCTTCGATAGATTTACATCAAATCTAATTGACTTGATGTCTTGGACCAGCTGAAACTGCAATTCTTTATTGCTTTCATCTATATACTTCTCAAGTTGAGTTCTTTATTGGTCAAGCATTATTTTAAGTTAAACTATAAGTGATTAAATCTACAGCAAGAGCAGATGTTGGACCAAACTGAATAATCTGTTTATAACTTCTACTTCTCTTTTTAAGTTCAAATAATTTTCTTTTCCTTAATTGAGAGGCTTCCTCCTCCTCAGATTCTAATGAACTAACCACCTCAACAGATGTAGGCTCTTTAGCTATTTCATTAGTTGGGGCCCGATCTCCTAACTCCCCCTCAACCCTCCCGCCTTCTTCATCAATATAGATGTTTTCCAAGTTAGCCTCATCTTGCTAAACTTTAGCATCAGGAACAGGGTCCTCTGGAGTAGCAGTTATCTCCCCTGGATATCTAGATCTGTATTCAGAATAATTTCCTCTTCAGTGTCCTTAGAGATTGTATCCTCAATCTCTCTATCAGGCATTTATTGGTCAGGAACCTCTGCTTGCTTCAGAGCTATGTCTAGCTCTGGTACTACTTCTATTATAATAGTGTTAACACTATCCATATCTATTTCTGGCAGTACGTTGAGGTTCTCCCCCTTAATTTGATCCTTCTCTTGTACATTCTCCCTCTACATCTGATTACCTGTTCCAGGTGAGGGCCTTGGAGAATTTGCAGCTATTGTATCATCCTATTTTTCAGAGGTTAAACTTTCTTATTCTCCAGATTCACTGGAAGAATCTTCATCCACAACTACAACCTTCTTTTTTTATCTTTATCCTTTTCCACTATATGTGTTTCCTTGGATAGAACTCTATCCCATCTTGCTAAAATTCTCATATCCATTCTTCTCATATGATTAATTTTTGATCCAATCTTGAGGTTGAGGCTGTCTGGAATGTCATGAACCAAGTATAGACTTAGAATTCTGCCCATATTGTGCTTTTGGATACTTTTAGCAATTTTTTCAAAGACCACTCTACTCGAGTTAGTCTTGATTTTGAAAATTACTCTTGTCATATACTCAAATATCTGAGCAGATATCCTGTCATGTGCTTCTATTTTACACAACATCACCTTCCCAATTATTTCAGACAGGAATTTTCATTGTGAATTCATACCCTTCCTCTTCAGGGTGCTTCTAATCTTAGTGGTTGGGGCCAAACAACACCACACCAATGCTTCTGTAGTCCTGGCGGAGTCTATGTCATCTTCCTAATCGATTCTTAGTATGTGAAATATGCCTGCCATCTTTTTGGTTGTGAGTTTAACCTTAGCTCCATTCACTTTAGACTTTACCTTTGCTGAGTTTGAATCCAGTTTAGCATTTGAGAAGAACTCTAAAACTTCATGTTTCTAGATTTTTGATGGTTTTGAAAGTAGATATTCTAGACATGCCTCAGTGATTAGGTCAATGAGGTTCCTATTTTCTTCTTACGTTGAGACGAATCCATTGCACACGAGTTCATAACCTTCAAAGGTGTTGTCATCATTCTTGGGAGCCATTGAAGTTGAGAGAAAGGATTGACGAGTGTCGACTAATCAGGAATCTAGGTCTCGACACTCAACAATCAAAAGCTCAAGAAATCAAGAAAGCATTGTCGACTCCTACTCTAACACCCTATTTATAGTCTAATCTTTCCTGAAGATGAAAGGGCGTGTTGCATTTAGATTTTTCCAATTTTTTAAGGTAATTACCCAGTCTCAACACAGGGAAAAATTGTCTATCGAGATGTGTCGACACAAGTTGACATAAGGATAATGTGTCTCGGTATATGCCTTTGGGTCTCGACACCCTTATGTCTTGACACTTACTTTAGTGTCTCGGCACTTTGCAGTTATGCTGTGTCGGCACAATTTCTGGTGTCTCGATACATTACTATTTATAGTGTCAACACACTTTCTGGTGTCTCGACACTTTCTTAGATGTCTTGATACATTCTCTGGTGTCTTGACACAACTTTTAAATTAGACAAAATTTTGTTCGGTAAGTTAAAGATACTTGACATTTATGAGGTCTATCATTGATATCTAAATAAGTAAACTTAATTACTGATTAATTACTTTATTCTAATTTTGAATTTGTTTTTTATGTGTGCATCAATTACTCAAGATTCAACATTCCAAGTTCAAACTTAAATAATTTAAATTTCTCTTCTTCTAGGGGCTTAGTAAAAATATCAGCAATTTGTTTATTTGTTGGAAAAATTCTAAACTAATATCTTCATTTTCTATATGCTCCCTAATAAAGTGATATCTAATTTTTATATGTTTTGTTCTACTATGTGACACATAGTTGTTTGCAATAGAAATAACAATAGTAGAATCACAAAATAAAGGAATTTTACTTAGCTTTATGTTGTTATCTTGTAATTGATACTGGATCCAAAGTAATTATGCATAGCAACTTTCAGCTGAAATGTACTCAGATTCAGCAGTGGATATTGCTACACTTATTTGCTTTTTGCTGCTCCAAGATACTAGCCTTCTCCCAAGAAATTGACAAGAATCTGATGTGATTTTCCTGTCTTCCTTACATCCTACATAATCAACATTTGAAAAGCCTGTTAGTTCAAAATCACTATTCCTGGGTTACCATAGGCCAAGATTAGGTGTGCCCTTTAGATATCTTAATATTTTTTTTACTAATGTATAGTGAGATTCTTTAGGGCATGCTTGATACCTAACATAGACATAAGTGTCATATATTATGTTTGGTCTACTGGCTGTTAGAAAGAGCAGTGATCCAATTATGCCCCTATATAAGGTGATATCAACTGGCTTGCCAACACTATCCTTGTCTAAAGACATACTGGACCACATAGGAGTTCTCGTTGACGTGGCTATTTCCATGCCATACTTCTTGATTAACTCCTTGGTGAACTTAGACTGACTAATGAAAAGTCCATCTGTAGTTTGCTTAACTTGGAGACCCAAGAAAAACTTGAGTTCACCCATGCTACTCATCTCAAACTTACCTTGCATAAGTTTGGCAAAATTAGTGCAAAGTGACTCATCAGTACAACCAAATATAATGTCATCTACATATATTTGTAC
The DNA here is from genome assembly GCA_039513925.1 of Platanthera zijinensis. Taxonomy (NCBI): domain Eukaryota; kingdom Viridiplantae; phylum Streptophyta; class Magnoliopsida; order Asparagales; family Orchidaceae; genus Platanthera; species Platanthera zijinensis. The sequence goes on from CM077079.1 coordinate 226,980,026, forward strand.
TAAGATGGTCTTTCCTTTGACTTCCCTTAGGAAAATTGTTTTGTCTATTTTCCCTCTTGAGAATTTATTGTCCAAAAGGAACTTAGACAGAGTCTCATACCAAGCCCTTGGGGCTTGTTTTAACCCATAAAGAACTCTTAATAAAAGATAAACATGATTAGGTGTAGTAGAGTCAACAAAACCTGATGGTTGGTCAACATAGACCCTTTCTTTAAGGTTACCATTTAGGAAGGCTGACTTTACGTCCATTTGGTAAACTTTGAATCCTTTGTAGGATGCATATGCCGGGAAGAGTCTAATAGCCTCCAATCTAGCCACTGGTGCAAAGGTTTGATCAAAGTCTATACCCTCTTCTTGTTTGTATCCCTTTGTAACCAGTCTAGCTTTGTTTCTGACTATAACTCCATTCTCGTCCAGTTTGTTCCTGTATATCCATTTAGTTCCTATGATGTTACAAACATCTAGTCTGGGAACCATCTTCCAGACTTTACATCTCTTAAACTGGTTCAATTCTTCCTGCATTGCACCTATATAAAATGGATCTACATTGGCTTCTTCAAATTTCTTTGGTTCTATTTTAGACAGAAAACTTGAGTACATCTCAGTGTTGTGATGTCTACTTCTTGTGGTTACACCCTAAGATGCATCTCCAATGATCAATTCCCTTGGATGATCCCTTGGATGTATGAAAGCTACATGTAATGTGACTATATCTATTGGACCAGCTACATTTTGTTGCTAAGTTTCTTCTTCTGGCTATTCCTGTGCAAACACTTCTTCAATAATGTTGACTTCGTCTTGTATATTTTGGATTGCTGGAACTGAATCTTCTATAGACAGCTCCTTTAGCTTCAAGTCTTCTCTTATTGTGCTTGATGTACCTGGCTTATCATTATAAAACATATGACTTTTGTCAAATACAACATGAACAAACTCCTCCATAACTTGATCCTTCAAGTTATAGACCCTATATGCCTTACTGTGGTTACTATAACCAACAAATATGCCATTATAGGACATCTGAACAAACTTAGTAATGTATGTTTTCCCATTATTTAGGACAAAAAATCTACATCCAAAGATTCTAAAATATGCCAAGTTTGATTTCCTGCCCTTCATTAGTTCATAAGGAGTCTTATTCAACCTTTTGTTGATTGAAGCTCTATTAAGAACATGATATGCTGTGTGAATTGCTTCAGCCCAGAAATATTCTGGGAGAGAAGAATCACTCAGCATGGTTCTTCCAGCTTCAATGAGAGTCATGTTCTTCCTCTCAATAATTCCATTTTGCTGGGGTGTTCTTGGAGATGAAAACTCTTCCTGAATCCACATTTCTTCACAAAACCTGGTCATATATTCAGATTGAAACTCAGTTCCATGATCACTTTTATTTCTGACCACAGAACTGTTCAAATCATTCTATATTTTTTTTAAAAATGCCTTGAAGAAATCAGGAGTTTCAGACTTTTTCCTTAAGAAGAAAACCCAAGTGAATCTAGAATAGTCATCAATAATTACAAAGGTGTAAACTCTCCTTCCTAAACTATGAACTAGCATAGGACCAAATAAGTCCATATCTACGAGGTATAAATACCTCATTGAGTCTTTGGATTCAATACTTTTGAATGAAGCTTTGGCCTGCTTGCCTTTTTGGCATACAGAGCAAATACTCTCCTTAGAGCATTTAATATTAGGACCATTCCTAACTGCTCTTTGTTGTAAAGTTTACCAATGACATTATAATTCAAATGAGATAGCCTCTTGTGCCATTTGACACAGTGTGAGGCTTTCTCATTTGCAACCAGACATAAGGGTGAGTCTGACTTTAAATATAGAAAATTCAAAAAATACGCATTCCCACATCTAGTGCCTATCAAGATGACCTCTTGGTCACTTGACTTCTTTATTAGGCACTCATCCTTATGGAATGAAATGTAATAGCCAAGGTCACAAAGTTGGTCTATGCTTACAAGGTTGTGTTGCAACTCTTCCACATAAGATACTTTAGTGAAATTGACTAAGCCATTTGAGATCTTACCATAACCTTTGGTAATTACTTTGTTAGCTTCACCAAAGATCACCTTTGGTCTATTGTTCATAGGGATAAATTCCCTCAAATTGCTCCTTATTCCAGTCATGTGTCTGGATCACCCACTATCCAAGTACAAGATGGGCCTATCTCTGGTGCTTGGACATTCCTGTAAAATAATAATTTATTTTTCCTTAGGAACCCAAATTGTCTTGGGTCCTAGGTTCATGTTAGCTATGGCTCCATTATGACCATCTATGAACTTCTTAATTGGGTACAGTTTCTGAGCATGAGACAAAGTGTTATTGAACCAACAGTCCAAGGAAAAGTGTCTTACCTTTCCACAACACCATCATTCATATTTGGTGTACCTCCTCTTTGGAGTAACAAAAGGAACTTTGTGCTGACATTCCTTAGGACAGGAATCAACAAACTTGATAGTTATATTTTGAGTGGGAGAAAAATGGTTGTTTTGTATTTCAGTTACAACAGTTCTCCTTAAAGGAAGCACATTAGGAATAGGTTTCCTATTCACATATGATTTTGGTCCAACTGGTCCAGACTTCTGGGTTTCTTTTCCCTTACTCTAAAACATAGGTTGTGGAATGACTGGACCCTTTTGTCCTGTCAGCTTTTTGCCTCTTATTCTCTTAGGTTTAACATAACCAAGTCCACTTCAAGGTGTTCCTGAGAAGGTATCTATAATGGGCATCACAGTTTTAGGTTTAGAAAATAGCTGTACTAGTCTTTTCTCATTCAGGAGTTTGAGTTCTAACTCCTGAATGATTGCATCTTTTTGTTTTATCAACATAATTTGATCATCAATGATCTTAGTCAGCTTTGCTAACTTTGATCTTTGAAGACCTATCTTTTGAGTATCCATCTTATGATGATACTCAAGACCTTTTAGTGATACAATCTCTATAGCTTGTTCTTTGACAAGCTTCTTGCTATTTACAAGAGCTTCCAATAGTTTTCCAAATTTGACTATTGAAAGACTTAAATCAAGAGCCTAAACACCTAGAGGGGGGGGGGTGAATAGGTTCTAATTTTTCCTTTAATATTTTAAGCAATTAAACAGATCTTGCTTGGCACAAACAAAATAAAACACAGCATAGAACATTCACAGCATAGAGAACACCAGATTTATAGTGGTTTCCTAAGATATGGGTACGTCTACATTCCCCCTTCGCCTATCCAGTAGAGTACTGGATTCAGTCTAACTTCTTTCCTCTTTCTCAGATCCAAAGATCCTACAACTCAGAATCAAAATGGTTCTTACACCTCAGACTTTTGCAAGTCCTACCTCAGATCCTTCCCAGAATCCTACCTCAGGCCTCAGCCCTACCTCAGCCATTATCTCTAGGCTTACAACTCAGACTTCACAAGTCCTACCACTCAGGCTCACAGCCATACCTCAGCCTTTATAATTATAGGCTTACAACTCAGATCTATAACATATCCTACAAGAAATTGTGTAATAAAAGAGATACAAAAGATATCACCAGATAGATCCCCCTATTGATGTTCTTCTTGATCAGTTCTTGATCTTGAGTCCCAACCAGACTTAGCTGTTTCAAAGCTTCTTGATAGAACAAAATAAGGTTGGACTGTTCTTGATGTAGAAGTTGATCCACTGTCAACTCCTTCCTTGAATTCAAAATGAGATATGAATCTTCTCTACACGCTGTTCTGGAACTGCCTTCTTAAAGGGTTTCCCCTTTTCTTGTTATGAATTTTCTCTCTCTTAGTTGATGGCTTTTCTGGCCTTCACTGTGTTGTTGTTATTGGTTGTTAAGGATCAGCCCTTTATATAGAGATTCCTCATGGTTACCGGCTGATCCGGTTTGTAACAACCTTCTGACAGTTTTGATAAAGGTGTCAGACCTGTTGGTAATGATAGTTGTCGACCCACCAGTCATGATAGTTGATTCCTTAGAGACTTAACAACTCAGCATGATCCACTCAGCAACATGCTTCACATGTGTCGACACAAGTAGACAAAGTGTCGACACAAGTCTTGATGATGTCAACACAATACTCCAAATGTCGACACAGTCATTCTTCTGATCCTCGACACATCTTCTATTTGTATGCGTCGACACAAGTCCAGTGTGTCGACACAACTGCTCCTGGTCTCGACATAACTGCTGGGTGTCGAAACAGCCTCTACTTTAGGTATCGACACAATCCTTGCCTCAGGTGTCAACATAAGTCCTGCTTTAAGTGTCGACACAATTCTTGCCTTTGGTGTTGACATAGCTTCTGGGTGTCGACACAGTTCCTGGGTGTTGACACAATTTCTGGGTATCGACACAGTTCCTGGATGTCAACATAATTTATGCTTCTGGTGTCAACACAATTCTTAGGTGTCGACACAATGCTTTGCTGCTGGTGTCGACACAAGTCCTGTTTTGACATAATTCTTCACAAGTGTCGATACTTGTACTTAGAATATTTTTCTTCCATTTCTTAACTCTGCACAAGGAAACTTAAATATACATCAAATACATATTGATGTATATCATTGACTAGGATGATCTTCTCCAAATCTGGTACATACTTCAAGTGGACCCAACAATCTCCCCCTATTTGGAGAAGTCATAACCCTTAGTCTAAGATATACACCAGTCAAGATAAAACACATAAGACATAGATGTAAATTCATTCCAGTGCAAGTAAACATTTACAAAATGTAAACAATCTAAAATAAACAGTAAAACTGATTTTATTAAGCAAAAAATATTTTTTTACATGTTTTCTCTTAGAGCAAAAATCAAAAAGTTACATTGTTTCTTATCATAAGCCTATCTATCCTAAGATTTGCTAGGCTCCCTTATTATAATGCCTTGACCAGACTTTATCTTTGCCTTCACAGCTGGTTCTGTATCTTCAGCAGGCTTCTTTTCTTTAAGATCCTTTTTCTTTAGTTCTTCAGATTTTATTCTTTGCCTTTCAAAGTAGTGAAAGGGCTTAGGAAAATACTTACTGGGCTCTATAGCATTTGCAGGTAGCTTCCCAGCTTTTGCACTCCTCCTGTGCTAAAGAATGGCTTCGTGTCTAGCTTGATATTTATTCCACTTCTGCTTTAAGTACCACTTACCCCTATCATGGGTCTTGTCCTTAACAACCTTCCATGAAGTCAGAACTATGTTCCATGATGTAGGGCTCCATCGCTCAAAGTCTGGCTTTAACTCAGCCTGTTCTCTGAATCTGTTCTTAGATAGCAATGCTTCCCTTTGAGCTTCTTTGGTAGCCTCTGTCATTTCAACTTTCTCAAAAACCACATTATGTGCCTCTTGTGGAGGGCTGTACATTTTCTGCACTTGTTCATGAACCATCTCAAAATTAGCAGGAGGATATATAACCTGAGAAACTTCTGGCTAATCTCCTTCAATATATGCAGGTTGTATTCTAGATTCAACCATATTATCATCATCACATAAAGGAGGGAAGCCAAGAGTAGCTCTGATGGTATTGGAAACCCATTTGGCATGCTCAGAACTAGCTTGGACTAACACTCTCTCCCCCTTTATGACTTCTCTTTCAACCTTATCTCCGAGATCATCCTTGTGAAATCTGACTTGACCTTCCAGATGGTCAATCCCTTCTCTGTAGTAGACCCCAAATTTATGAATTTGAGTGGTAACAGCTGTTTGGGCAGCTTCTATCACCGTTTTGACAGCAGCTAGATCTGTCTGAATTAGTTTTGTAACTTCTGTTTTGACAACAATAGATAGTGCTACAATCTTTGTGAGAATTTCATTATGAGAATCCGTGAGATTCTCATTTGTTCTAAATTGATTTTCTAAGATATAGGTCTGTTTCTCTGCCATATCAGCTGCTTTAGTTTTCAGTTCCTGCTGCTGAGTAGCCAGATACACAACTGCATGGTCTCCTTTCTCAAAGCAGTTTGTCATTTCTTTCTTGTGCAGACTCACTTCAAATCTGATTGACTTGATGTTCTGAACTAGCTGGTATTGCAGCTCTTTATGAGTTTCATCCACATACTTTTCAAAAGCTGTCCTTTGTTCATCTAGTTTTAGTTACAATTGGACCATTAAGGAATTAAAGTCCATACTTGGAGCTGGAGGTGGTGTGGCTTTTTATAAGGCCCTCTTATAGCCAGAGCTTCTCTTCTTCATTATAGCAAGTTTCCTTTTATTAGCCAAGTTGGCTTCTTCATCATCAGAAGATGAATTTTCTATATCAATAGTATCTTTGTTTACAGTTTTCTTCAGCAATTCCTCCCCCTCAGTCTCTTGTAGTTCTTTGTCCAGTGTTTGTTGATCCCCCTCAGTCCTTACTGCTAGTGAGTCAGGGAACAACTCCTCCAAGGTTACCTCCTGCAATATTTGAACAGGAGGAATAAGAGTAGTTGGTAAAATACATGGTTCTCCCTAGACTTCCATGTCCTTGTCCAGTGACCTTTCTAGGAAGGAGATACTTACTTGCCCAATCTGAGCAGTATCCTTCATATGCACCTCAGGTGCCTTTTCCTCTACATCCAGTAGTGCTTCCTTATTTATATCAAAGACTGTATCCATCACAGTATCAGCTGCTAATTCACTGTCTAGTGTAGCAACATCATTTACTCCCCCTTGACCCGGCAGATCAGTAAGTATAGTGTCTTATACTGCTAGTGCAGGGTCTTCTCCTCCTGGAGTAGAGATTCTTTGTTGCTTTGGGAGCATACTACTGTCCACTTGTCCTTGTGCATCTTGCTGTTGTTGCATGTCTTTATCAGAACTGAAGACCACTTATTCTTCTGAATCACTAAACGATTCTTCCTGTGGAACAACTTTCTTCTTCTTCTATATTGTTTTGGTCTGTTTTTGAGGAGTAGCAACCTCCTTAGTCAACACCCTATCCCATCTTGAGAGAATCCTGGTGTCTATTCTTCTCATATGATTGATTTTTGTACCAGGAAGTTGGCTTATTACTTCTGGTATTATAGATGATAGACATAGACTCAGAATTCTCCCCAGGTTCGGTTTCTTGATACCTTCACGTAACTTATCAAATGCTATGGTTGTCCAATAAGTCTTAAGCTCGAAAATGATCATGGTCATCATGTGGAACATGGTGGCTGAGATTCTGTCATGTCCACCTGTTTTGTGTAGTATGACCTTCCCTACAATCTCAGAAAGGAACTTCCCTTGTGAATTCATCCCTTTTCGGTTGATAGATGATCCTATATTAGTATTTGGGTTTAACCCACACCATTTTAAGGCTTCCTCGATCATAGATGGCTGCACGTCATCTTCTTCCTTAACCTTTGGGAGTTGGAGTGCTTTTCGGATTGTCTTCAAGGTAATTTTCACTCGGGTATCTTGAACAGGGAAAAATCATTAGCTGTCAAAGGCAGATGATTATATGAAGAGATTCAAATAAAGACGGCAAGACAAGAATCAGAAACATAATGCAACTAGAATCCTCAATTTACTCTGCATGGTGCTAGAAAAATAGGCCAACTGTGTTGTAAACTCTGACTCGAGGTGGGACATACTCGTCGATCGAGTTCACTAATTGAATAGAACACTCCCGAGCCATCCTGGGGTTGCGCTTGACCCAAAATTATTTCCCAACCAGCAAGAATTTCAACACGTGATATTATGTTGATGTGTTTGCTAGAAAATCATCCAGGAGAGGTCTTTTTAAAATTTCATTATTATAGCTGGGCTCTTCAATCACTAGAAAGGATTCCTGTCGGGCTATTCCGCACAAGATGACGATGAGGTCCACACTTTCTTCTACCTCCTTATTTTCCCCTGCGAATTTATAGAGTGGGTCGTCGCAAGCTTTTTGAGGCTCATTAATCTTCATCACCTCATATGCAGGTTAAAAGAGGACATGAACTAAACCTCTCATGTTCACAAGGATAGTACCCACAGTGTAGACTCCCATAACAACATTGATGACCACTGTTTCATGGAATGAGTTAAAGACTTGAGGGAGATCCAATTCTCTGAATGTTACTACTCCTTGTAGAGATTGTGCTAATGATGCTGGGGAAACTTGCTTTCCTTGTAGATGCTTCAGGCTCCCTTTTCAGGAGGATTATATTCATTCTCTATTGTGTATATAATGTATATACTCTAGTGGGCCAATGCCTTCTATCTCTACACATTGTTCCTCCACACTTCCCTCAACACCCCTATCTTGCTCAATATTGTTGTATCTTGGGGCACTTGGTCCTTCCCCTATTTTATCCTTTCCCTTCCAGGATAAAGTTTCTCAGTCCTTGTATTCCAGCAAATACTTCAGCTTTCCTTTTCTTAATAACTTCTCCATTATGTCGTGTAGGACCCGACAATGCTCTGCTTTGTGACCCACTCCAAGATGAAACTTCCAATAAAGATTGTAATTTCTACTTCCAAATACTCCTTCATGAGTTGTGGGGTTTAAAATCCTGTTGCTGCTGGAGGTTTTGCAATGCCCTCTTCTATTAGGATACTTATATTGGTATACTCATTCATCTCGCTTCCCCGTTACCCTAGGGATACTACAATCAAAAGAGGTGGATTACTGTTATTACCCGACTGTGGATGGGGGCATCTGAGCTTCATTTGTTGGAAGACTCGTGGATCTCACAGATGAAAATTTCTCCCTTGTGGGTTTGAGGGTCAATACTCTTGGCGAATATGGTTACTTTTCTAAGAGAGGATTGGAGGGAGGCTAGAAGAGCTATATAGGCGATTGTTCCCTAAGTCCAAGAGTCTCGCGATGAACTCCTTATTTTTAAATTCTCCCTCAATGAATCAGTTGGCTCTCTTGATGAGCTCGGCATAAGTCATCGGTTCTTTCTCACTGATCAGAAATTTTAAAAACCCAGGTCTGAGGTTGTTGGTAAAAGTAACTCGATAGACCTGGAGATCTACGTCTGGGACCTCCATAATCAAACTCTAGAAGCAATCTAAAAACTGTCCTAAAGTTACCTTTGGTCCTTCTTGAATTTGGAAAAGGACGTCAACATCTACCCTTTGCCACTTAGAGGTGACGAACTGTTGGGAACATTGACCATAATGTCCTAGATTTGAAGAAGCTTCATAAGTAAATAATATACACAAATATGTTTTTGACATTTCCTCAAAGTTATCATGTGCAGGAAATCAATATTTGAATTACTAACATCTTGGGAGTAAGTCAGAACACTCCAGAAGTGAAGAAAATTTGCTAAGTACAAATGCATCGAGTCATCTCACCTCACTCGATGCTCATGGTCTATAATCGTTGACTCAATACTATTCACTCAGCAACTCAGAGGAGAAGCAGAGAATCTACCTAAGTATAAATGTGTCGATTCATCTCACATCACTCGACGCTCAAGACTCATAGGCGATGACTGAATGATACTCTCTCAATGCTTCAGTAAAAAGCAGAAATTCAGACCAAGTACAAATGCGTCGAGTGAAGGTATTTCACTCAACGCCTTAGTAAAAGAGCTGAGTTTCATTCCATGTTCAAATGCGTTGAGTGAAGAGTGTTCACTTAAGGCCTCAGTAGTGAAGCAGAAAAATTGTCTAAGTACAAATATGTCGAGCCATATGACTTGACTCAACGCCTAAGTAGAATGGGCTGAGTTAACTACAGTCACTCGACGCCTCTTCCGAAAGACTTCACTTAATGCTTCAGCAGAAAGGGAAAAGTTTTCAAAATACAAATGTGTCCAGATACGAGAGATCACTCAATGCCTTAGTAGTGTGCGATGAGTTAAGTACTGTCTCTCAATGCTTCATAAGAGATCAAGAATTTGACTAAGTCATGTTGCTTCTAGCACTCAACGCCTGTACAAAAGATCGGAAATTATTCTAAGTCAAGTGACATCTTATCTATTTAGCTGACGTCATAGAAAATTCAAATCGACGCAGATTGCATGCTAAAAGATGGACACCGTTATATTTCTCTGACACACAATATTAGGAAGATTCAACCATTAAATTCGTCCATGTCGCTTATCTAAATAGGATATAGTCATTGTAGATCCTGAGATATAAAAGCTAAGTGCGTTGGGTTTTGACAAAAACTCTTTGGAGAACTTATTGAAGAACTTTTGGAAAAATCTTCTGAAACCCTAAGTCGCAAAAAAACGTCGCCAGTAGAGAGAAATATTTTGCATTCTATTCAAGCCTAATAATCTACAGAATAATCTTTCAAAAAGCATGAAGAAAAAGAAGATCTCTACAAGTATTAACACAATGCAGTCTGTTGATAATTTGAAGATCATTTTATGTTAATGTAGTGAAGAGAAGTTATTTGGTGAAATAGTTGAAGAAGAAGAAGACTCAAGTACTTTTGTTCCTATGTCATTGTAACACTCTTTAAACCTCTATTGTAAGATCTTTCTGAGATCTGAATGTAGGTCTGTTATAAAGGTTGAGTGTAGGACTTTTTCAAAAGTCTGAGGTAGGATTTTGTAGAGAATCTGAGGTAGACATGTGTTATAAAGGCTAAGGTATGTCTTGATTGTGAGCCTGAGGTAGGAGACTTGTTATTGTCTCTGAGGTGGGACTATGAGCAGTCTGTGTTATAGGAGTGGAAGCACTCTGAGGTGTAGTATCCTGGGAAGGATCCTAGGTGTAAGATCATTTGATCTAAGTTTTTGAGGAGTTGGTCAAATCTAGTTCACTACTAGATAGTGAAGGGAAAAGTGGATGTACCCTAAATAGGGGAACCTCTATAAACTGCTTGTGTGTTCTTGAAAGATAATAACCTAATAACAACACATCAAGTATAATTCTAAAAAGGGTTAAAAGATTTAAAAGAAATCTATTCACCCCTAGGTGTTTTAGTTATCCTTAAAAGACTTTCAAGTGGTATCAGAGGGAGGTTGTTCAATAAAGGCCTAACAGACTGAACAAGATCTCCAAGGGTAGTAAAAGTTAATCATCATGACTTTTTGTGAGAACCAAAAAGAGCTGAGTTCTATGAAGCTTCCAATCTATAGGAAGAAAAATTTTGGAATATGGAAGGAAAGGGTTAGGCTGTTTATGGAAGCCTCAGACCCTACGATCTTTATTATAGTGAAAAGGGACCCTTCATTCCCATGAAGGTCTCAGCAATAGAAGCCAACATCAAGAACCCAAATAAATACTTAGAAATGACAAAGGATGAGGTGGTTCTTGCTACTATGGATAAGAGGACCCAGAAAATTATAGTTAGTGTTATAGATGACTCAACCTTTCAAAACCTTGTACACTACAATACTACAAAGGAAATGTGGGACTCTCTGATTGTTAACATGGAGGGGATTGAGAAAGTGAGGGATGATAAAAAATCCCTTTTAAAGCAATAGTATGAGACTTCCAGACAAGACAAGAAGGATTTCACTGCTATGTACTATGAGAAGTTCTTTTGAATTATGAATGATCTGAAGTGTTATAGCAGACAATTCTCCAACTAAGAACTGAATGACAAATTCCTGAGGTCACTCAACAAAGAGTTGTACATCAAGATTTATGTCATAAGGGAGGTAGGGAACTTAGCCAACACTGCCACGAAATCTGTTTGGCAAGTTGTTGTCACATGAACTTCAGCTGAACTCCAGAAAGGCTGAAGAAGAATCTGCCAAGTCATTCAGTAGAGAGAATTCACTAGACTTCAAAGCTGAAACCTCTAGAAGGAGCGGAGAGAAGACTCCTTCTCCCCTATTAAGGACTGCTGAGTTAGAAAGCTCTGCACCCAACTCATTGGAAGCTGAGTTGTCTAATGGAGAACTAAACTTGTTCTCCAAGAAGTTCAAAGAGATGTTGAGCAGAAAAAGATAGTGGAATAATAATGACACCTCTGGCTCCAACTCAAAGAAGCCCTAAGCTAACTGTGACAGATCCAGAAAGGAGCCCATTGGGGAAAGGTATGTGTCTAAATAGAATAAACAATTTAAAACTAATGTTGTTTGCTACTTTTGCAATAATTCAGGACATGTCATTGTTAATTATCCTGTTAAAAAGAGAGCAAAAGGTCTGGTGATAGGAAATATCATAAGGACAAAAAGGTGGACAAGAACTTCTTTGTTAAGAAGAAATCAAGCTTATTTGACAGTGATTCTGAGACTTCAGAATCTGAAGATGAAAATGCCTACATTGGTCTATTCTCTATGGAAGAGGATACAGATCACCCAGCAGCCAAGGTGGGCATAAGGGCACCACTATCATCCACTGACAGTGATATTTAAGATGAAGAAGACTGCAACTTCATGGCCATGTCTGAAGAAAATCAAGATTAATTTTATCTTAGTGAGGTAATCATTTCAAACATGTTTTCTTCAAACTTAGATTATGAAACTTGCCCAGATTCTGAGTCATCCTCTTCATCCTATGAGGATAATGAATTAGAACCTGAAGAGGATGTCAATCAATAGATTTAAATATATGGTGTTCTCTTGAAAGCTCTGAAGAAGAGCAAAAAGCTTGTCAAGAGACAAGTTGAAGAGATTGTTTCTCTCCAGTATGTCAAATCCATGTGATCTGAGTCAGCTTTCCAGGTAGCTCAGATGAATAAAGAGATAAGTCATATGAAAACAATCACCATTATCCAAGTGAGCACCATTAGCCATAAGTGCAAGATCATTAAGGATCTTGAAGGGAAGCTCCTCAAAGAGAGGAAGCTCGTGGAGAAATTCTCCAAGCCTAAGACAATGTTGCCACTCATTGATACCTTCTCCTTCCAAAATAATAGAAGGGGATTGGGATTCAAGTGGAATGTTGGAGCTGCTTATTCCAAGAATAAAGGCAAGGCTCCAATTGTGCCTCAAACCACCTTTTAGAAGGTAGTGTTCCCTTCTAATAGGTATGACCATGAAAATATATATGGTCACTAGAAGAATGGATGTTCCTCAAGTAAGGTACATAGTGCATTTTACAATTGGAGGAGAAATGGCATGGGGTTGAGTGCTTTGAAATCCCCTCATGAAGAAATTCAAAAGGCCCATCATGGACCATTTGTATTTGGTGCAACATCTCCCACACTCAAGGGTAAGGCATTGGCTGCATCCCAAAATTCTTCAGCAAAGAAGCTGGCAGGCGACAAGACTGCAATTAACTCTCACTTGACCATTTTTGATGTCATAGACACCATGCCAGCTGCAAAGTTGGCACTTATTATTGTCAAATAGATTCTGTCAAGAGAACCTGCTTGCCAGCTAACATTCAGCCAGATTTTAGTTGAGAGAAACATGAAGAAAGTTGTTGTCTTCTCAGCTGAACAAAAGCATTATGATGGTTCATCCACCTTTAGGAATGTTCAGAAAAGAAGGTACAAAACCCATGAATGTTGGTGATGTGGCAAAGTAGGGAACTTTATCATAGATTGCTTGTTTAATCCAATAGCACCCCATACTATGAAATCAAAACCAACAAATTCAATCCCTATTGGACTGAGTGCGCCAAAGGCTAACAAGAAATAAGGACCAAAATTTATTTAGGTGCCTAAGGTAAACTAAATATTTTTTACAGGTATGTCCAAGCACCAATCAGATGCTTATTTGGTACTTGGACAGTGGATGTTACAGGAATATGACTAGAACAAGGAGTCATCTAAAAGATTTCACTCCTGTAAAGAATGGACCCAAAGTTATATTTGGTTGTTTAGGCAGAGAAATGACTAAAGGCTATGGTATGACCACCAATGCAAAAGTCATCATCACAAAAGTGGCTTATGTTAAAGGATTGCAACACGATTTGATCAGCATAAGCCAACTCTATGATCTAGGCTATGTCATTGCTTTCAACATGGATAAGTGTATAATCAAAAGCTCAACTAATCAAGATATCATTCTGAATGGCACTAGGAGTGGAAATATTTATTGTCTTAATTTTCTCTATATATATTCAAATTCTCAAGTTTGCCTTGTAGCAATGAGAAAGACTCTTATTGGGTGCAATGACACAAGAGGCTTGCTCACTTGAACTACAAGTCTATCAACAAGCACTTTAGTGAAGTTCTGGTCAGAAATGGACCCAATTTGAAATACACTAAAGAAGGCATTTGCCCTACATGCAAAAATGGCAAGCAAATAATGGTCTCCTTCAAATGCATTAGGTCCAAGAATTCTGAGTGGTGTCTCTACCTTCTTCATATGAACTTATTTGGTCCCATACCAATTTATAGTCTAGGTAAGAAATTCTCTACTTTTGTGATAGTTGATGACTATTTTAGATTTGCTTCGGTATTCTTTATTAAGAGAAAGTCTGATACTTTATATAGTTTTGTGACTTTTGTCATGAAAATTCAGAATGAAAAGGACTGCACTATGCTCAAAATCAGAAGTGACCATGGAACAAAATTTTAGTCTGAAAGCTTGACAAATTTTTGCAAAGAACAAGGTATCTTTCATGAATTTTCCTCTCCAAGAACACCCCAGCAAAATGGTATTGCTAAAAGGAAAAAACAGAACTCTCGTTGAGGCTGGAGGAACCATGTTGAGTGACACTTCTTTCCTAAAATATTTCTAGGATAAGGCAGTAAACACAACATGTCACGTCCAAAATAGGGCCTCTATCAGCAAGTATCACAATAAGACTCCCTATGAGCTAATGAAGGGCAGAAAACCAAATCTAGCCTATTTTAGAATTTTTGGAAGAAAGTGCTTTGTTTTGAATAATTGGAAGTCATACATGACCAAATTTGGTGAAAAATCCTATGATGGTATTTTTGTTTGGCATAGCGGCCACAATAAAAATCCTATATAATCTATAACTTGAAAAATCAGGTTGTAGAAGAGTTTATAAATGTTGTATTTGATGAAACTTCCATGAACCACAATAAGATGCCAAACTCTTCTAGTGATGTATATGCAAAATTGAGAATAAACAAGCTGAGCATTGAAGACACACTTCCATCTAAAAAAGAAAGGGATACAAGTGTGCTTATCCTAAAAGGACCAATTGAAATATTGATAAAATAAGAACCCCAGCCTACTAAAGATGAAACTCAATGAGCTGGAGATAGGATACCAGCAGCTATTAGACATTTAAAAGACCACCATAGAGAATTGATAATTGGGGATACTAGCAAAGGTGTAACCACAAGGAGCAAAAATCATAATATAGCTATGTAATCCAGCTTCTTATCTCAGATAGAACCCAAGAAGTTTCAAGAAGCCAACATAAACACATTCTAGATAGTGTCTATGCAAGAAGAATTGAACCAGCTCAAAAGGTGTAATGTCTTGAAGTTGGTTCCCAGACCTCAAGTACATAACATCATAGGGACTAAATTGATATACAAAAACAAGCTAGATGAAAATGTTGTTATAGTCAAGAATAAAGCTAGACTTATTGTTAAAGGATACAAGCAAGAAGAAGGTATTGATTTTGATCAAACTTTTGCACAAGTATCTCGACTTGAAGCCATAAGATTATTCCTTTTATATGCTACTTACAAAGGATTTAAGGTCTACCAAATGGATATGAAGTCAGCCTTCCTGAATGGTGACATAAAATAAGAGGTCTATATTGAGCATCTATTAGGTTTTATCAACCTTCTTTTCCTGATCATGTATTCCATTTAAAAAAGCTTTGTATGGGTTAAAACAAGCCCTAAGGGCTTGGTATAAAACCTTATCTAACTTTCTCATTGAGAACAAATTCTCAAGGGGAAATATAGACAAGACATTATTCCTAATGGAAGTCAAGGGTAAGATTATCCTAGTCTAAATTTATTTTGATAACATTATTTTTGGGTCTACTAA
This sequence comes from Platanthera zijinensis, assembly GCA_039513925.1. Classification (NCBI taxonomy): domain Eukaryota; kingdom Viridiplantae; phylum Streptophyta; class Magnoliopsida; order Asparagales; family Orchidaceae; genus Platanthera; species Platanthera zijinensis. The sequence goes on from CM077079.1 coordinate 226,995,745, forward strand.
TGATGTTCTATGTAAAAAGTTTGTTAAACTTATGCAAGGGCAATTTGAGATGAGTAGTATGGGTGAACTCAAGTATTTTTTGGGTCTCCAAGTTAAGTAATCTGAGGATGGTTTATATATCTCTCTGTCTAATTTCATCAAGGAGTTAAACAAGAAATTTGGAATGGAGAATGCCGCCAGTAAGAAAACTCCTATGGGGTCAAGTATACCACAAGACAAGGATTAGAATGGCAAGCCAGTTGATGAAACCTTGTATAGGGGAAAAATCGGCTCCCTCCTATATTTGACTTCTAGTAGACTAGATATTATGTTTGTTATATGTGTTTGTGCTAGGTACCAGGCATGCCCTAAAGAATCTCACTACTCTGCTGTAAAGAAGATTTTGAGATATCTTAAGGGAATACTAGATATTGGCCTTTAGTACCCTAGGAATGATTATTTTGAACTAACATGCTATTTGGATGCAGATTTTGCAGGTTGCAAAGAGGATGTGAAGATAACTTCTAGTACTTGCCAATTTCTAGGAAGAAGGTTGGTATCCTGGAGTAGTAAAAAGCAAACTAGTGTAGCAATCTCCATTGCAAAATCTGAATAAATCTCAGCAGGGAGTCATTGTGTGCAGCTCCTATGGATACAACATCAACTTCAGGATTAAAATATTCAGGAAAGTAAAACCCCTATGTTCTATGACTCTTCCAGTGTTATTTCAATAGCTAAGAATCCTATATCACAACATGACCAAGAATATTGAAATTAGATATCACTTCATGAGAGAGCACATTGAGAGAGAAGATATCAGCCTTGAGTTTGTCTCCGCAGATAGACAAGTGGCTGACATCTTCATAAAGCCTCTTGATGAATACAAGTTCTGCTTCTTCAATTATGAATTGGGAATGTTAAACTTGAAGTAGTTAGAAATTTTTTTGGCTATAAGCATTACTATCATATATATGCATTTTGAGGCTAACCTTTTATAGGAGAACATAAAGAAGATAAAGGCAAACTACTTAGCAGTGAATGAAGTGTCAAGTGTTGAGTCAACACCAGGCGTCGAGTGAGACATTCAGGCATCGAGTGGACACCTAAGACGTCAAATGGACTCGACAAAAATACTCTGACGGGTTGGAAAGCATCATATCTATCAGGGTAAATCACAACCATCCATCTAAATTATAAATTTTGATAAGGTGCGTGCCTCTCCACCTTCTCAAATAGAGAGGGTACAAATTGATATTGTGCCTAGAATAAACTGTATCATTCGATTTCCCTTCCAAAATTCTGTCTCCCGTACCGTAGATTTCTCGCACTGTCTTCTCCTCCTCACTCAATCTCTTAGATACAATGTCTCCTAAGGGTGCAAACTTCTTGTTTAAGGGATGCAAAATCATGTGAAATGGATTCAAAGATGCTCCAAAAGAAATCAAATATGTAATTCATCTCATATCAGTCGCATAACTTGAATTTTTGCTGTCAGATCCATGTGTTATCTGGAAAAGAGAAGTATTAGAACTGTATGCTAATTCTAAGGTGGACACTTCCTCCATAAAGATCAATACAACCATCAATGGAGAACAGTTTAAAATCACAACAAGGAAGATTTGTAAGGCACTAAAGCTCCCCAAGCTCAACCGTAGTGAGGAAGAAGATGAGATGTTTCAAGAAGATATAAAGTCTACCATCAAATAGTGTGGTATGTCCAAACATACCAGTGGATCTGTACTCAGGAAAAACATGAACTTGAAGGGTAAATTCTTGGCAGACATCATTGGAAAAGCCTTAATCTACAAAACTGGATCTCATGACAAAATTTCAAGAAAGATGTTTGACCTAATGACAAGAGAAATTCTATCCAAGAAAACTTATTCGGGCAAGGTGGTGTTTGATAAGATAATTAAGTGCATCCCTGAGCCTGATATGGGAAGAATTCTGTCTCTATTCCTTCTCAACACAGTTTAAAAAATTATGAACATGAGGCTAGGTGCAAAAATCAATCACATGAGAAAGATGGACATCAAGATGTTTGATTGATGGGACATGCTACTGATTAATCATCTTTAGCAAACTGAAAAGAAAAAGAAAAAGGAAGCTGAAATAGTCGTAGAAGAAAGCACCAGTAGTAGCTCTTCTGAAAGTAGGAGTATTGAACCCCACAACCCTCACTTGTCCAATTCAAGTGATTTTGAGAGAAGGGATGTGAGTGCACAAGTCTCAATTTCATTTGAGCTTGCTACCAAGGATATTCCCAGTAGAGTTTCACCTACTGAAGTTGAAGGAGACACAGTTATGGAGAATGTTGAAGATCCATAACATCTATTATGGAAAAGATCTATGTTGATACTGAGGGGGAGATCTTATAAAAGGATGAGATCTTAGAAAAGGATGATCATGTTAAGGGGTAAAACATCATACTAAGTGCTGCTATTGATGGAGAGATCAACACAGTTAATGTTGCAGTTGAGGGGGAGACTCAACCCGAGCTCCCTACACAAGAAGATGAAGCTGAGGTGGAAGAATCTTTAAGAGAAAACCAAGGAGATGTAGTATTATTCCTTGCTGCGGAGCATGAGAAAGAGGAGTCTATCCTTATTGCTGATATTCCAGACCACTCCACTGAATATGAGCTAGTTGATTCTGAATTTGGAAGAGATGTAATGGAGAGACATGAAGAGGTTATATATCTAATATCTACTCAGCTGAATGAGTAGATTCCCAAATCTTTTATGTAATACCTAAGAGGGCTCCTTGATGAGTAAAGAAGAAAGATTGAAATGTATGTGGATGATTCAGTCAAAGTATTGAGGATGGATCGTTATACTAAAATCACTTCCATCAAATTTGAAGTCAACCAGCTGAGAGAAAATACACTTCAAATCTTCATGAGAGCTGATCTAGTTATTGATCATACTACACTTCAACTTCAACAAATTAAGCAAAGCAAGTTGAAAGCAACCAAAATAATGTGTACTACATCTGAACACCCATGAAAATTGTTTCATATGTGACAAAAACCAACATGGAAGAGCACAGAAAAAGTGTGAATTGAGAATGGATGCTGCACCCAAATCCTTAATGATCATATGCTAGAAGTCAAGAATCATGTCACAGCTGGTGTCAATCACTTGGCTAATAAGATATCCTCCTCCAAGCACTCCTTGAGTAATCTAATTACTTAAGAAGTCACAAAGGGGGAGAGGTCAATGATAAGAGCAAGTGGAGACCATGCCATTTGGACCTCTAATATTATCAGGGAAGCTTTGGGCCTTGATCCCATCCAGTATGATGAGTCTACTGTTCCTGAAGATGGAGGTATAGATCATGTTGAAACTAATATTATAGCTGCAGTTCCTATTAATGAACTTGCTTTCATCCCCACCACTCAACATATATCAAAGGGCAAGGGAAAAGAAATTGTTGATGAGGATGAGTAAGTGAGTTTAAGGAAAAATGAGACATAGAGAAGAACTGGAAACCATACCTAATTATGTACAGTTGAGCCCAACCTCCAGAATAATCATACTGGATGTTTAGAATCAGATTAAAGAAAAGAAGTCTGATAGAGCCAATTTATATAGCTCTATAGAATGGGCAAAGTATGAAAAATAAGATGAAGTGAGGAAAAAGTTTAGAAAGGACAAGCTGGCTAGAACTGTACCAGTGGATGCCCTAGAACCCCATAGTTACCATCTAAAGTCCTACAGCTACATTGAGAGACAAAGGTAGAAAAAAGAAAGAGGCTGAGGAAAAGACTACAAAGAAAATTGGGGGGCATTGTATTTAGGGAACCTAATTCTCAACAAAGTTATAAATTTTAGGTTCTTACGGGCTATAGAATGTGGATGTTTATTGTACACTCACTCATCTTTTATTAATAATGTTATCTTAAATATTCTACATTACTTGTCTGAGTGTTTGCTTATTTTGAGTTGATCCTTATTATCTGTTTTGAAGTGTTGTATTTCATTGACTAGGATTCTGACTTCTTCAAATAGGGGGTTTCTGATTTATTCAAATGCGTCGAGTCATATTACTTCACTCGATGCTCAAGGTTTATAGGTGTTGACTCAATACTATTCACTCAGTGCATTAGAAGAGAAGCAAAGTATCTTCCTAAGTATAAATGCGTTGAGTCATCTCACATCACTTGACGATCAAGACATATAGGCGCTTACTGAATGATACTCTCTCAATGCTTCAGTAAAAGAGCAAAAATTCAGACCAAGTACTAATGTGTCTAGTGAAGTTATTTCACTAAATGCCTCAGTAAGAGAGCTGAGTTTCATTCCAAGTTCAAGTGTTTCAAGTGAAGATCATTCACTCAATGCCTTAGTAATGAAGCAAAAAAAAACTATCAATGTACAAATGCGTTGAGATATATGACTTGAATTAATGCCTAAGTAGAATGCATTAAGTTAACAACACTAACTTGATGCCTCTTCAAAAAGACTTCACTCAATGCTTCAGCTGAAATAGAAAAGTTGTCTAAGTAAAAATGCGTTGAGATATAAGAGATCACTTAATGTCTTAGTAGTATACGCTGAGTTAGTACTGTCTCTCAACGCTTTATCAAAGATCAAGAATTTGACTAAGTCATGTTGCTTCTAGTACTCAACACCTGTATAGAAGATCCAAAATTATTCTATGTCAAGTGGCGTCTTATCAATTTAGCTGACGTCATACAAAATTCAAATCGACACAGATTGCGCGCTAAAAGGAGGAAACCACCGTATTTCTTTGACACGCAATATTGGGAAGATTCAACCATTGAAGTCGGTCATACTGCTTACCTAAATAGGATATAGTCGTTGCAGATGCTGAGATATAAATGGTAACCATGTGGAACTTTGACAAAATCTTTTTGGATAACTTATTGAATAACTTTTGGAAAAATCTTCTGAAATCCTAAGTCGCAAAAAGTCGCCGCCGCAGAGAGAGAAATAATTTTTATTATCTTCAAGCCTAATAATCTATAGAACAATCTTTCAAAAAGATTGAAGAATAAGAAGATCTCTGCACGTATTTAAACAGCACAACCTATTTATAATCTGAAGATCATTTCATATTGTTGTGGAGAAATGTTTAGTGAAACAACTGAAGAAGAAGACTCTAGAATTTTGGTCCTAAGTAATTGTAACACTCTTTAAACCGTTGCTATAAGATCTCTCTAAGATCTAAGTGTAGGACTATTTTATAAAGGCTGGGGGTAGGACTTTTTCCAAAGTCTGAGGTAGGATTCTCATAGAGAATCTGAGGTAGGCATGTGTTATAATGGCTGAGATAGGGCTTGATTATGAGCCTAAGATATGAGACTTGTTGTTGTCTCTGAGGTAGTACTGTGAGCAAACTGAGTTGTAGGAGTGGAAGTACTCTGAGGTGTAGGATCCCGGGAAGGATCTGAGGTGTAAGATCTTTAAATATGAGTTTTGGATGAGTTGGCCGAATTTAGTTCACTGCTAGATAGGTAAAGGGGGAAAGTGGATGTACTCTAGATAGGGGAACCACAATAAACTATGTGTGTGTTCTATGTGTTCTTGAAAGCTAATAAACTAATAATAATGCAACAAGTATAATTCTAAAAAGGGGGTAAAAGATTTAAAAGAAACCTATTCACCCCTAGGTGTTTTAGCTACCCTTAAAAGACTTTCACGAACCTTTGCAGAAAACTATTTTTTACTCCCTAAAAGAAGTGATAGAGGCGGGGGAGAGGCTATGGAACCACTCTCTTGTATTTTCATTGAAGGTGGTATGTAGGATCAAGAGATCATCCAACTCTTCCAAAAGTCTGACATGATGGAAAGGGCACTACATTTTTCCCTAAGGAAGCGGCAAAGCGCCACTGATCAAGTGAAGGAATGTTGGACCCAACAATCCCCCCAATGTCTAATATGACCCACCAGCTTAGAGGTGGTCCCCACATAGATCATAGATGGCTACCACATGGCTCAAAGATAGGGTTGCCACATGTCTGCATCCGCTTGACCCACTGGACCTACACGGATAAAGAACAAATTTCAAGATTTATCAACGCCCCCCCCCCCCCCACACACACATTCTCTAACATGTGACCTCCTTTGATACTACATGTAGGATCAAGCGCTTACCCAACTATTCAAAAAAAACCCGGACTGATTGCAATGGCGCTACCTTTTCCTTAAGGAAGTAGCAAAGCATCACAGGTCAAGTGAAGGAATGTTGGATCCAACAAGTATTGCTATCTCCAGCAGTAGTATAAGAATCCAGTCGATATGAGCTCTCTAGTCAATGCATCATTTCTAGTCAACATTGGCAGTCTAGTCAATTTTTTCCTTATCACCGACACACTAGCACCATGCGTTATTAGTAACGCTTGGCATTATTCACTTGACTTGTCTAGTCAATGTGATCTGTCTAGTACATTTTTTCCATATTCTGAGCAATTCCAATCGATAGGTGCAAATAGAGTGAGTGTTAGGTTGTATTGCTAACTCCATCGGTAGATCACAAAAGTGTAGTTCTTGTACGGATAAACACCTATAAAACTTGCACACTGTACCCAATACAAGTATGATCAATTACAACTTGGGTTTTATTATTATCAAACCTGAGAGATATAGAAGGCATGTTCCAATAGCCACCACCTCTATCAAGATATGCTTTCCATGAGTTACTTGTGGCTCACCTCTATTGGGTAATCCTTAGTTGTTAGTACCAAGCCCTCTCTTGGCACCGTAGCAGACTTCTTTGCGGGATCCTGATGTTGCACGCTCTTCCCCCACTCCTACCATCAAGCCCTTATCCTGTAGGAAGGTTCTAGAGGTGGCGCCTCACTTAGAGCATGGCAAGTGCAATGGGGTTCCCTGCCACCATGATTCATGTGATAACCGTTGTGTTCGTGATAACAAGTGATCTTGAAACCACTCTCCTCATGCTATAAGGGAGAGCAAGCTTCACCATTGTGATAAGGTTATCTTCACTTATGTTTCTTTACCAAAGAAGGTATAACTTTGAAATTGGTTTTTAATATATCTTATCCCTCACAGGCATGTATCCACATACGAAGTTTCCTCATCACTGTCAAACCTCTCCAGCTAATGAGTTAACACCTTGACACCTTCAGTGAGTATAAAATAGACACCATTTCTTTTCTTGTCTCATATAATAGACAGCTGGGGGAGTTGGCCAAGAGTGAGCTTAACCACTGCTTGATCGCGGTGGCTTCTCAGTTTTTTCTTGTGGAGGAGGTCACACCTCTGCTAGAAAGCATCGAGTGCAAGTATCTTGATAGTCAGAACTTGTAGTTGCCAATGGACATGGTAGAGCACAAATTGAGGTAGCTGGAGAATGATATCCACAACCATTACAAAAGTGTGGGCCTCCCCATGGACATGGTGAGGATCACAAACCACATACAGAGAACATAAGAAATAATCAGTCTTCACACAAAGGACCTTCATAAGGCCCGGGAGGAGTTTCAGGTAGAACATGAGATCCGCTAGTTGTTCACGCATATAACTGCCTCATAGCACCTTGAACCCCTTAGCAGGGGTTGATGTGCTTTCTGTTTTATTTATTTAATTTGTAACATTATGTGTTGTAACATTAGGTCACCTCAAACTTATTTTATTGGTGTGTTGAATAATGTTTTCCTATGACTTGTGTTATGTATAATTGTTTAGCTCGCGTAGTGACCTCGCCAATTAGTAGGGTCTCTTTAATTATTGTTGATCTCGATTTATGCAAGGTACCTCGATAGGACATAAGATTATGGAAGTGTAAGGTTTTTGTAAAGTAGAAGACCTTTCTGTACGATGAGCTTAAGGGTCTTACTCTAACGCTGCAGGTTCTCCATGTAAATTTGCCCTTTGACCTTAGCCTCTATATGTCAATGGCCCATGCATATAAATAGGGGGATCTTACTGCATTTAATAAGTTGTTTCGTATGTCGAGATTTTGTAAGCAAAGTGAGTGTGTGAATTCGTGTCTTGTTTGCCACTCCCTTTAATTTCTTCCAATAGAAATGGGAGAGTGTGGCAAAGATATAGATGGACATCTTCACTACATTGCTAACTTCACACAACGAGCACTTTTCCTAAGTCTATAAACACTCTTGATTAGATCACAACCTCACATACTCATCACTTTCCTCTCAAGTATCAAACTCGGTGAGTTGGTGAGGGCGAGCACATCAACACTTTTTCCCTTTGTAATATGAAGCATCTCGTTAGCCCACTTTGATATGGGTCTTTGCCTTCCTCTATGCCAAAAAAATTCAACAAGTATTTAATTCATTTTTGGCCACGGCCCACACAGATAAACCCCAACAGGATCACGAACATTATCGCATTGAATTTTTTCCTCTGCGAGACTATAGTAACCATTAACTTCATTGTCTTCGGGAGACTTATAACAATGATGGCGAATCCTGAAGGGTTGCCGATTTTAATGGTAGCTTGGTGAAGTGAAGGAGATGCAAAATATGGCGAACCGATGGAATAAGTGATTTT